>DXKC01022093.1:0-10822 GCA_031170775.1 Cymbopogon citratus
CAAGGCAATGCTTTTGTATGTTGCCTATACAACTTCTAGTGTTTCTATATATACGCTTGAAATACAAAATAAACTCTATATACCATTTACACATGATAACTACTTCCTACTTAGTCTAATCGATGGGCAGTAGATGCTATGCTACACGCACACCCACTGCCAATAAACGAATGCAAAAAATTTCCCAATGGCCTGGCCCTCCTGTCCCCATCATCTCTTCTGGAAGTTGAACTTCATGATGGCAAAACTGAACAGGAACGCAAAGAACGCGGTCAGCCCAACGTGCACCACTGCGACAACCCACAAGAAGTCGTGATGAAAGCCGAAGTAATCCGCGATGAACTCAGCCACGGTCTGGCCTGTCACTGAGTCCTCGAGCCTGTGCGTGATGTCGCCGAACTGGGAGGCAACTAATCCGTAGAGTGTCCATGCGACCGGGCAGGCCCAACTGTACCACCTCCACCAGACAGGCAGTTTCTGAAGGGAAAAAATTGATTGCATCATGAGTAATAAGAAATTGGTGAAAGGTTGAGGTTCTGTACGCAATATTATGGAATGAAAAAAGGGAAAATGAAAAACCAAGAGGAGAGTTATTTACAGGTCGGGGGATTAGATATCCTGAGAAGAGGTTCCAGATGTTGTAGAATGCCGATGAGATGATGGCTGCTATGCTTTCGTTTGGAGTCAAGCCGACGGCCATCATCCCATAGAACGTGAAGTAAAGCAGTGTGAAGTACATGAAGAACAGGTACCAGAGGAACTTGGCAACAGTCCACTCAAATCCAATCATCGAATAGACTAACACTCCATATACCAAAGTCTGGACAAAGATATAAGGAAATTCAATCGCGACCTGCAAAAGAACAAAGCAAAATCGTTAGGTTCTTGGGCCAAAAGAATTCAGATTTCATCCTTTACGAATGGTGAAGAGAGTAATACAAATACCTGTCCAAATGCATATGGGAAAGCTGAATACATGCCCGCTGCTCGTTCTCGGTAGAAGACTGTTCGCTCCACCACCACCACTGGTTGAACAGAACCAGAGTTCTGTATTCCAATGTATATAACTGCGGCGTACATGGATCCCATGGCATTCAACAGATCCTGTTGTTTTTTACTGCACCGAAGACACGAGTAAGGCGTTAGAAAACATACTACACGGTGCAGCTATTATTGCCTTATATTGCCTTGTAGATTTGCAAATAGAAGAAAAAGCTAGATGATATACGTTTTTCGTCCAAGGTCCCAGAACATGGTTCCAAACATGAGCGCAATGACGATGGTGAATAGTAACCTCACTGCTGTGTACGATGGGTTCCTCCAGTATGACTTTTTCTGCTTCCAGAAGCAAGCTAGGCATTGAGAAAAGAACGATCTGGAGTACTGTGTAGGGAAATTGAGATCACTAGAGCCAGGAGGTGGCGTGCTCAGCTCCTCTATGAGTTCCTTGTTCCTTCTGAAATAATGAAAATGAAAATCAGATGGATTTATCGTTCAACAAAACCTATTCTCTGCTTTGGTTCTGCATTGTATGCCAGGAGGCTTACTGGTATAATTCTGATTGCCTGTAGATTTCACTGAAATCAACCCCAAGGATCTCTTCCTGAGAACTAGAGGTCACTTCCAACATCCACGTGGCTGGGTTATATCCATCCTTTATCTTGCTAATACCTTCAATTCCCTGAGTAAATAATAGGATTTTTCATTTGGTTTAGCAGGCAATTGGGATTAAATTAAAACATGCAGTTGTAACCACTCATTTACTTCTCTTCTCACCTCAAAGTACTCAATCAATTTTGACGAATTCTGGCCCACTGGACCAACATATATCTCTTCTCCACCTCTCTTCATTAAGAAAAGCTGTAATTCAAACATTAACAAACAGTCAATATATGATCTTGTCTAACAATATCACCCAGTACTCTTACACATTCACAAGAACAAGAAGAATCAGTCACCTCATCAAACGCTTCAAATATGTCAATGCTTGGCTGGTGAATGGTGCAAACGACAGTCCTGCCAGTATTGACAGTGTTCCTTACGGTCCTCATCACAATTGCAGCTGCACGAGCATCAAGACCGGAGGTTGGCTCATCCATGAAAACGATCGAAGGGTTGGCAACAAGCTCCACAGCAATAGTTAGCCTCTTGCGTTGCTCAGTTGAGAGGCCACTCACTCCAGGAAGCCCAACAAGTGCACCCCTCAGTGGTGTGAGTTCTACAAGATCCATGACCTCCTCAATGAACATCTGTTATCATGAAGTTTAGCAGATAAGATCTACAATCAGTTAAGGAGGAAAAAAAACCCAAGACCTGATTATTTGCTTGTATTTGTTACTAACCTTTCTTGTTTCTAAGTTGACATCAGAAGGAAGGCGTAGCCATGCAGAAAATAGGAGTGACTCATACACTGTTACATGTGGAGAATGAATATCATTTTGCTCACAGTATCCTGATATGCGTGCAAACGTCTCTTGCTTCTTTGGATATCCTGAGATGGTAATATCTCCCTCGATATAGCCCCCCGTCTTTCTGCCAGCTAAGACATCCATAAGCGTGGTCTTTCCAGCACCACTAACACCCATCAATGCAGTTAGGACTCCTGGCCTAAAAGAACCACTAATACCCTTCAAAAGAAGCAAACGGTCTTTTGTCACTCCTTGCGCTTTCATCGCCTGCGTGCAAAAAAATATGATCAGGTAAGAAATCTTAACTATATCATATATTTTTGTATTCCAACTTCATGGAAAAGAAATTTACTTCTGGCATGTCCACCGAGTATCTTATGTCATTAAAGGTAAGTGACAATGGCAGAAATGGAAGTGCCATTCCCTTCCTGTTCTGACTAGAATCCTCACTGCTATGCACAGAGTTTTGGCCAACGCTGTGGGACAGCTCCAACTCCTGCCTCCTAGATTTCTTTTCCTTATGGCCCTCTATGACTTCACCAGTTAAATTGGCATGTTTTTCTTTCAATTCCTCTTCAGACATTGATCCGTGGGAATCAGTAAATGCTGTCATAAAAAGCAGGTGGCACAGTTACAATCTTTTAACTCGAATCACTAAATTTCTAATTTTGGCTGTTATACACATAAAAAATATGTCTTATAAATATACTTACGACTCAAAACCGCAAGAGCTACAGTGTAGAGCAGGTTGAAGAGGAGAGTATATCCAACCAAGGCACCGAGCCCAATCCAATACCAATTAGCTTCAGTGAAGACACCGCGATTTCGAAGAACAGCAACTCCCACAGTTGTTCCATTTTGAATCTGTACCAAGAAACACATGTTAGTTTTTCTATTTACCATGGTTAATGCTTCTGGTGCTCAAGATATGGTGTACTTACTTTGCTCCAACTGTGCCCCAAAAATTCATTTGTTGAAATGGCATTCTGTGCATACGATAGAGGAGAGATCCAGTAACCCCAAATCCACCATTTCTTCACATCAGCTGGAAAAGAGAGATAAATCAAGATCAACATATAGACGAGAATATCATTCATTATTTTGAAAGAAACAAGAACATCGATCATGTTATCACGGAGAGTTTAGTTACTTACGTCTTGCAAGTATAAAGCCACCCAATGTTTGAAAAGCCAACAGTGCTAAGGGGCCGAAGGTATGAGACACAACCATGTCTCTTCCAATTCCAGCAATGAAGCGGAAAAGAGCAGATGACATCTGATTGAGTACAAGGAGCAGCAGATAGTGCTTAAAGAACCTGATGACAAATAATCGCTCAGATTTAAGTGTATAACAAACTTATTTATCATTCAGTGTTCAATTTGATTATTTCTAATTAGAAAACAATCATGAAAGGAGCAATTGTGGATTCCGAGACTGTGTTCTAACGCATCTTACCTGATCACACTGGGATCAAATCCAATGACATAGTATGTTGTGAAAGCATAAACCCCGACTTCCAAAAATGTGATAGGGATCTGAAGAATCCATGATGGTATGGTGTAGGCCCATGCAGGGAAGAAGAGAAGATCCCTCTGCTTGAAGAAAACTGGAAGCTTCATGACAGTCATGGCAAGCTCTGCGAAACCATTGAACATGACTGTGTCGAGGGCAAAGAAGAGTGCTCCCATGTAGATGCTTCCATAAGATTCTTCTCGTTTCATATTGGTACGGAAAAATGTGGTCATCACGATAAACGACAAAACAGTAAGCTGCAATAATAATGGAAAAGTTCAGATTGATGCCATCTAATATGTACCTTAATAGTCATAATAAACTTATAAAAAATTTGAGCTTACGTTAATAGCCTTGAAAATGTACATAAATGCGTTCCTCTTCATGAGTAGAAGCTCCCTATCAATAGTGGCTTTGAGCAACTCCTTCCTGCTGACACCAAACTTTGAAGTAGCTAGAGCAGCAGGGTGGCTCCGGGTCCTATCAAATGGCTCTGAAAGTTCATTTTGAATGGACCGGCCCACGTGGAATGTACTGAATGCATCTGCAAATTTCTTCACAGGCACAAAATGGTATGGCCTGTCCTGCCGATACCAATACTGCCCCTGGTCTTTCCTTGATGTCACCTTTTGAATAAGTGAAAGTGTGAAACATATCAGTACAGCTCGTCTTTAAAAAATCAAAATCACTAGATGACATGATTTATAGATGATCCACATACTTCCTGCAAGAAGTCAGCAACACCCTTTCTGGCAGGGCATCTGAAGCCCATGAACTCAAAGAACTCGAGCACATGTTCACGGGGACCTTGGTATACAACATGCCCATCAGATAGGAGTATAATGTCATCGAACAAGTTGTATGTTTCAGGCGCTGGCTGGAGCAAGGAAATGACTGCAGTTCCACCAAGGATGTGGATAGTCTGCCTAAGCGAATTCACAATCTGGTATGTGGTTGAGCTGTCTAGTCCAGTGGATATCTCATCCATGAACAGAGCTCTTGCCGGACCAACAAGCATTTCACCTAGGCAGTGAATACATAAGGAGGTTAGAATGTGTTTTCTAGCGTTTTACAGTAAAATACAACAATTTAGGGGGGTTTGTATTTTGATCATTGCTTTTACCTGTTGTGACACGCTTTCGTTGACCACCAGAAATACCCCTCATCATCTCATTTCCTACCACTGTATCAGCACAGACTTCCAAGCCTAATATCTGCAGGTATATATAGGCAAGAAGCAGGCATGAGATCTCAATTTCGTGATAACAAAAGCCATCTTTGTTGTGTTACAGCTAGCAGACTGCACCTTCAGTATGTAGTCTGTAACAATACTGGATTCTTGCCCACCCATAGCTGAGGCCTACAGAAGGTAAATAGTAGTTATCAAGTTGCAAATAATAAACAAGTAGTAGTACTCCACCTTAATCCTGAAAGGTTCCCTGTTTTATACTTGCACAAATAGTTTTATCAACCACAAGATGGTCTTAAAATTTGTAACAACTTTACCTTCATATAAATATCAATATCATGATCTGGCTTGATGTTCGCTGCCTTCTCTCTTCTCGCCAACTCAGTCAGCATTTCTATAACAAGGCAAACGACAAAGGTGGTCAGTATTAATCCCAAAGATGGCATAACCCATCCAATGGTCTGATCCGAAATAAAAGAAGCCACACGCGTACCATATCTACTGCCAACACCTTGGCACCGCGCCGAGAAGGCCAAGGTCTCCCTCACAGTCATCTCCCCCATGTGAAGATCGTGCTGGCTGATGTAGGCCGCTGTCCTCTCCGGGACAAACTCGTTCATCCCGTGCCCATTGTAGGTAACCTTCCCCGAAACCCTGAGGTCCTTGTCGAGCTTCCCTGCCAGCGCCAGGAGCAAGGTGGTCTTGCCTGAGGCGGGAGGTCCCAGCAGCAGCGTCATCCTCCGGGGCTTGACGATCCCGCTGACGTCATGGAGGATGGTCATCGGCCGCTTCCTGCTGGGCAAGATGTGGAGCGCGTTCCCGATCGACTGGGAGGAAGAAACACCAGAGAAGAGACACTTCCATTTTAGTACGCCACGATGCATAAATTAGATGTTGCAGTGAACGATCACGCAGTTGCAGCGACTAAGCAAGAAGCAAGGTGGGAGAGAGAAGTCGAGCACGCACGGAAGGTGCTCGAGGGAACGCCGCAGAGGCGCTTTCCGTTTCCGCCGTCGCGGCGAGCGCCCGCCATGATGGTTGTTACTCCTTGCCGTATGGATGGAAACGCGACGGCCGGGACAGACATTGAACCAGCTGGGTAGGCGCCGCCGCTAGGATTCGCGGCGGCGGCGGTGGCGGTGACTGGCTGCTATGGGTGGTTTGGTTGGTGCCTTGGTGGCGGGTGTGGCGGGAGAGGAGGACGAGAGGTCGGGTTGACTCAACTTTGCGGGGAAGAGGTTCTGTTGACCAATGGGCCTGATTGGAGTGGTTTGTAGTAGAATAATGGGCTTTTGTTGGGCTCCACTGAATCTGGTCCTTTTGCTAAAGAATTTTTTTTTTTTGACAACGTTGCTAAAGAAATTTGAAGCTGCCTTTTTGTTTGTGTGTGTGCGTTTTTTTTTTTTTCAAAGAGTGCATACCGCACATAAATCACAGCAACTTAAATTGGGTAAGGTATGCTTACGAGAGGAGCATAATTTAAAGCTGCCTTCAATCAAGAAAAACTAAAAACAAGAAAGAAACTGTTAAAAAGGTCGTTGGTTAACTTGATGCAGCTGTTGATGGATGGGTCGCTACTGGCTAGCTTGCGAGAGAAGCCGAAATGTTTCATATTTGAATGGTTCAACCCGTAGTTGGTGCTTTTAACGCTCAAAGTTGCTACTAGCTTGCATGTTGACTAACTAGTTAAGGGCTTGTGTAGATTGCTTCAAAATTTCAAATTTTTACACTATTTTTCCATCGCATCAATTTTTGAACACATGCATGAAGCAGTAAATATAGATAAAAAACTAATTGCACAGTTTGTTGTAAATCACGAGACGAATCTTTTGATCCTAGTTAGTTCATAATTAGACAATAATTGTCAAATACAAACGAAAGTGCTCTAGTACTACATTTTCAAACGTTTGGAATTTGAAGGTAATCTAAACAAGGCCTTAGTAGTTAGTTCCCGTTTAAATTCTAAAACTTTACAAAATCCTCCATCATATCGAATCAATGGACGTATGCATGAGCATTAAATGTATGAAAAAAAATTTATTACACAGTTTGTTTGTAATTTACGAGACAAATTTTTTAAGCCTGATTAGCCTATTGTGAAATCATAGTTGCTAAATACAAACGAAAATGCTATAGTACTTTATAGTTTTTTTCCATCTAACAAGGCCTGGATGTGAGCTCACTGCACGCGACTAGCATTAACCCAGTACACACCATTTTCCTGGTGTGTCGCCTTCATTCCCACAAGAGGCAAATCGACATATAGCACATCCGTTGCCCCGTTCGGCGACCAGACTAGGGGCCAGTCGTCGACCAGACTAGGGTCACTGATCATCCCTCGGACCCTCACGGTCTCCCCGTACCCAAGGTAGGGTACTGACCGAGAAAGAACGCGTGCTGTCATGCATCAAGAAAAGGGGAAAAAAAAAGAAGAAATATGTCTATCAACCCCAGATGCCTTTCCCGCTCCGGCGACGTCGCTGTCGACCGCAGATGCTCGCGCTAGCATTTTTTTTTTTTTTGACAACATATGACACCATCCTCCATCCTGTGCATCCGTTTCCCGTCGTCGACCACAGACAAAGGGTCGTCACTGGTCATCTTCACGGTCTCACCCTACCGGCTACCGTACACAAGGTACCGACCGAATAAGAACGCGTTCAGCTTGTGTTGCGGCAAGTTAAGAGAAAAAAAGGAACGGCTATCTAAAAAATCATCCTCCACAGCTGCCTTTGCAACTCCGGCGTCGTCGCTGTCGACCACAAGCCAAGTAAAACATAGAGAAACAGGGGGTGTGGTACGTATGCAGCCGGGCTGGCCCTATGTATGCCGTGACACATACACATGCATGCACGCACGCATCGAGCCGCCGTCGTACGTACGTCGTCGACATGACGACACAGTATATAATTAAGAGTGTTAATTTTTTCACTTTTTTCTATCTCTCTGTTGAAAAAAATTTCTATTTTCTATTTTACAATATATTTTAATAGAAAAAATTATTAAATTATTATTTGTTTTTTTTTGCCAACACATACCATATTTCTGTTTTTGTCTTTCCATAGAAAAAAATTATTTACTTGTCATTTGTTATCTGTGATGATGATAGGTCCCATATTTGGATGATGATGTAAAAGTTTAGGACGTTGTAAGAAATGTTGGTTATTTTTATTGTAAAAGAAATAATAATCCCGCCGATGATTCAGTGAATGGATCGATCATGCATGCGTGAATGTTAATAAGTCCATCACATACGTACAAGACTGTACCTCGATGGTGTTGGTTACGGAGTTGATGAGCGTGGGTAACCCCCGGTCGCCGACGTGCACCTGCGCCTCGACGTGGAGGTTCTCGTACCGGACCTCGATGGTGGGGTAGTCGATGCCGACGCGGTCCATGCGCTCCCTGAGCTTGAGCAGGAAGCGCTCGTGGTCCTCGTCGGCGGCGCGGACGAGGCGCTCGATGAGGGCGCGGGACTCGCGGGCGCCCAGCCGCGCCACGTCCACCTCCACCTTCTCGCCGCCGCCGTCGGCGACCTGCAGGATGCCGCGCCGCACCCGGTCGAACGTGGGCAGCCGCTCCAGCGCCGCCCACCGCAGCGCCTCCTCGTCGTCCTCCTCGTCATGGAACCGCGACGACTGCCGCGCGAGAACACGTCGTCGCCGCGGCGCCACAGCGAGCTGTCTCGAGTAAGGCTCGTCACCCGGTGGATCTCCCGGTCCATTGTCTTCAATCTTCTTGATGATGGATTGTCGGAGTTGATGTACGTATGTGCCTGCCTTTGCTAGGTGCAGGGCTAGGCTTTCGGCTTTGCCTAGCTCGATCTCTCTTCCCTCTGCATGTAAAATGAGAGCTGAGCTTGCCGGAGGAGAAGAACGAAGCCGCATGCTATATATACGGAGGAAAAAAAAAAATTGTACGCGATCAACACCCTCGCATAGAAGGCGTTGTGCATGCGAAGTTGGTGAGGACCAGCCAGTACACATCTTAACTTATTCTCAGCCTTGACCTTGACCGACCCTGACATATGCAGCTAGCTTGGATATGCTAGTCAGCTTGGACTTGGCATGGGCTGCTGCTGATGCCTCTAATTACATTTGATTATTCGTAGGAGCTCTACTAAACCAGTAAGGTATTCACGCTCGTGTTGTTGTTTATACACCTCGCCTTGGCCTAGCCATCACGGGACGACGACGTACACTTCCTGGCATTACCGGCGAATTTTGTCTTGTCCCTGATCCAGCCTCCAGGCCAACGCGTGCATGGAGATTGGAGGCGGTCGCCGGTCAACACCACCCGCACGGGCGCCACCGTCCGCGACAGAGGAACTCCTTCGTCCGGGGCCGCTTCCTCTTCTGTTCACTGATATGGCTCTGTTTGCTTTTCTAGCTTATTTCGGCTTGGTTCGACTCTCTCACGGAACAGCAACACTATTGAATTTATCAATCAGCAGAACAGATGCTTAGCTTAGCTGCTGCGTCACTGTTTTGATCCCTGTCCTGCTAGGACCCATCCATGGTGTAGGTGCTCGGCTGGGATCCATAGCCGTCGGATCATTAATTAATTCATTATTACTCGTCGGACGGCGAGCTGCCTGCGCCGACACGGAGAAGATGTTTTTTACCATCCTCGAGTGGAAAGAGGAGCATTGCCTGGGAGGGGATTAAGTTGACATTTTTTTCGAGATCACGCCGTTGCGTGTTTTTCATTAAGCAGGAGAAAGTTCAAACAAAGTTCGTTACAACAGAGAGCGGTCTGGTAACACTCTGGTTACCATAACCAGCCCCAACCCAAAAGCACGTGAACGACTACGTGATTGAAACTAGAAACTACCAAAGGAGCCCATAAGGTCTCGCTCAGGCCCCCTCGTCCCCGAGACCGTCCAAGTTGAGGTCCATAGCTGTGACGTCGAACCTGCCATTGAGGAGGATGTTCAAGCACTGCTGCTTGTACTCCGACATACCAAGCCCAAACGCGACTTTGAGCTTGTCTTCAATGTCGTGGTCAGGCTCGTCCTCATGGACTTGGACCCCCAGCTTCCTCAGGAGTTGCCTTTGCGCCTGCAAAGTCGCGTTTGGCGCACGCGGCATGGCCGCAATGCGACTGCTTCGCCTGAGGGAGTGAATGGACACCGGCGTCCTCGATCGCCTCAGCCTTGGACCGGCAGGAATGAGTGGCGTATCCAACGGGAGACAGACCCCTGCCTCAATCACCTCCTACACAGAGAGTGGCACCGTAGCCTCTGTCGACGCGTCGGCATCCGAAGAGGGCGACGGCCCCTGATGGTCAACGACAGCATCAGGTCCGACAGCCCGATCAAACAACTCATCATTGTAGTAAACGCCACAGGCCCACAGCCACTACTTTGTTCAGTGGCTACAAACAAGGAGATATACTGTCAATGGTCGGTTATGCTATAACTCGGTGGTTCTTCAAAATTCAAAGTTATATTTGGAAACATTTGGAACAACAGAAATGATTTGGATCAACAGAAATGACTTCACCTTGAAGCAGCCAACACCCACTGTTCAAAGTTGCCAAGCAGTTTTTACACATGGATTTGCACTAGAGTCCTAAGTCCATTAGATGATGATGATTTGTTTTCTTCATTTGGGGTTTTCACACTCTGTCGTGCCTATTGCGGGGGGGGGGGGGGGGGGGGGGGGGGGGGGGGGGGGGGGGGGGGGGGGGGGGGGGGGGGGGGGGGGGGGGG
>DXKC01022171.1:0-20864 GCA_031170775.1 Cymbopogon citratus
GAATTCCGAACTCCTGCAGCACTTTCGTTTGTATTTGACAAATATTGTCCAATCATGGACTAACTAGGCTCAAAAGATTCGTCTCGTGATTTAGAACCAAATTGTGTAATTAGTTACTTTTTTATCTATATTTAATGCTTCATGCATGCGGCCAAAGATTGATGTGATGGTGATGTGATGGAGAGAGAGTCAGAAAACTTGCAACTTGCCTCTCATCTAAACAAGGCTCAAGTATATGCTAGAGTAAGATATGATGTGATAGGGAAGAGTAATTCTTTTAACTTGACCAAGGAACAGTTGGGACTAAAATCTGGAGTTCTTATTTTATAAAAACCTTATAAAACTCTTGCAATCTGTTCCTCAATGGTTTTGAAATACCTACCACCATGCCAAGAACATGCTTTATAGATAGGAAACCCATAAAGAGTGGCTCGTTTGTGTTGAGCTTTGTTAGACCTTACTGATGTAAGTTGAGAAGTTGGTCATGCTTTTTGGTCAAGATCACTTACACATGCACCCCTCTGCAACTTCTATACTGGAAGTATGCAACCACCAAATATCTCCTATCACCCCTTGGCTATTCTCACACTGAGAATACGCAACACTACTCCTACCATTATGAGACTATGGATACATATCCTTAGAGAGGAGCATACTTTATTTCAAAAAGAGAGAGAGAGGAGAGAGAGAAGGGATAAATTCCTAGAGGGAACAGCAGAAGCCTCAATACATGCTATAAAAAAAGGCATTACAATAGCCATGCTCTCTCCGCCTAAACAGGCAATTACTCAAGTCTCAAGGAGTTCCACCAAATATTTCTACACGTGCACAATCTTGACCTTTCTGCATGACTTGTTTTCTCCTTGTGATCTAAGTGTACCTAGCCTCGCAATATATACAATTCAAGTTGCTCATGTTTTCCCACCTATCAAACTCCATAAAAGCCTTAGTGGTAGACTTAACATGTGAGTGACCAACCACCTCAATTATTTTGAGAGATTGAGTGCGCCATTTGAGGAACCCCTGTAAGAGTTTCTTTTCAAAAACTTTGAAAACCTCCAGATGAAGTTCTAGCTGAACCAAAGCAAGGGACAAAGTATCTACCTGTTACACTATCTTACTTATGCATGCTACAAGGTGAAAAGGCTATAAGCCCCATATAGTAGACTTGAGGTAGGTTTGAATCATGTTCATTTCAAAAGTAGTATGAAGTTATAACAAATATGTGCAATATGTTTTACCCCTACATGCTCAACCCGCATGTTTTGCTTGAGGACAAGTAAAAGAGTAGCTTGGGGGAGCTTGTTGATGGTCACTAACCCGTATTTTGACCCTCAACATTTCACTAAATAAATGGCAATACCACCTGGCAATGTTGAAAATTTCTTTGAATTTTACCGAGTTCCACTTGTGCTTGGAATTTATATTTGTATGCAGAAAAGATACTAAAAATATGTGCAATTGGACATGGGAAAGCACTGGGACGTGATTGGACCTGAAAACCAGTCAGGTCCAGGGCGCCCACCCTGAGGGTGCCGGCTCCGGGACTCGGCCACATCACCAATCCGCGCCAACACCTTCCTACAACTCCCAACCATCGAAATCATATCGGTTTGATCCAAAGGCTCCCGAGTGAAGTCACTCTGATTGATGGACCCATTGTCATACACTCAAGAGGTCAAGTCGGTTGAAACCGACCTCAAACCGACTTAACCATCATGCAACCGACTTAAGCGAGTGAGCCACGGCCGTTTGCTCATGAGGCGGTGCTGGGTGGACGGCGCCCACCCTGCCCAGAGCGGCCACCCTGGCCAGGGTGTCCGGGGTGACGGCAAACCGACTTCCACCACTGCCTATAAGTACCCCTTGGTGTCCCCATCACTATATAAAGGGTACCTCGGCCATTGAAGCAATTATCACTAGGAAACACTAGAGAGATCATCAAAGCAAGAGCATTTAGTTATCTAGAGCTCTAGTCCACTCAAGCTCTAGTGGTTAGTTGCCCTCTCGCTCTAGTTCCAGCATAGCTAGAGAAGCATTCGCATGTAAGAGAGGAGTCGGTTGGAGTTTCCGCCTCGGAGTTCGGAAGAGTCTTCCAAGTCTTCGAGTTTGGTATACTTCTTTGTAATCATACATTATTTACTTAATACAAAGTACTTGATTTCAAGTATTTCATTAAGTATTTAATTACGCCCTTACATTCAAGTCTACTTTTCTGCTATTTATTAGTAGTAATGTTAGTCTTGGTCTTAGGCATAGGTCTATTAAGTTATCTTAGTGATAGTTATATTTATCTGGTATTGCTCTATCATCTGGTTAAGGTGTTTCTGCTTCAAGCTCAAGTAGAGATAGTAAGCTTGTAGATTAAGCGCGGTGCTTAGGCTATAACTTACCGTCAGATACAGCTAGACCCTCGAAGGTGGTAGCAATAGGTGGTGACAGCCCTATTCGCCTGTGTAGTCCATCAAGCTAGGTCTAGTTCTTAATTCATAAGGCTCGTGGTACGTCGTGTCCTGTTTAATCGGGAGCGCGTGCGCTTCTTTACTAGATATAATCTTTCTATTCACTTTGCTACCTTAGTAACCTAGATTACACTCGCGTGCATTCACTAGAGTTGAGTAGTGATCATAAATCTTAGGATTAGTTTAGAATCTAAGTTATCCTTAGTGATCTTCCCAATTACCACACACCTTTGACCTACTAATTCGCCACACTCTACCCAAGGATTCATCAACTCCCGCCTTCCTTTTGGATCAAATAAATTCGACACCTGGTACTCCCAGGCGAAGTGCTACATGATAGTTCTGTGCTCTAGCAGAATCCCTTTTCTATCTTGCAGAACTGTCGTTATGTATTTTTAGTGTTGGGATTGACAACCCCGTTAGTGACGCTAACAAATACCAACAGTGCCCACGCCGCCAGCCAGGGTGCAATCTCCTGAACACTGAACTCCCCGTACCTCTCGTAGCTAGGGAGCCACGGCACGAAGGGCACGAGCACGACGTCCACGAAACCAAATGCCTCGCCGCCGAAGAACTTCTCCCTGAGCTCGCCGTCGAGATTCTTAATCACCTGCATAATCTCGTCATGCGCCTGCGCCTAGGGCTCGCCCTTGAGCTTCCACAGCCGCGTGCCGACCTCATACACCTTGTTGGAGTACACCGCCCAGAAGCGTGCTTGCGCGCGCATGTAGGCGTCGGCGGGGAGGTGCTTCCGGGAGGACTCTGGGAAAGCCTCGTCGAGATAGTTGAGGATGATGAGGGACTCATAGATGGCGCATCCTTCGTGGAGGAGGAATGAGTGAGTGTGACGAAGATGGCAGCAGGTGGGGTGTGCTTTTTTATAGGGGAGGGGGGAGATCATGGTGGTGACTGAGACCTGCCGTCGCGTTGTGACCGCCCAATGGGCGTGGAGTCTGGATCGCCGGCTTTGGGTCTTTTCAGCTAGTCTGAACTGGGCTGATTTTGGTTGAAAGCTGATGGCCAAATCAGCCCAACCAGCTGGCAGATCAGCTGAACACAACCCAATTCAGACCAGCTGAACACAGCCTTCGTTGCTAGCACAGAAGGAGATCGCTTGAAGACCGTGGAACGTAACAACATGGGTGCTTGTGGCTGGCAACTGGCAGCGGTCAGCCTGGGCATAAAAGACCGAGAACCGAGCCGAACTAACCAGAACCTAAACCAAAGTAACCAAACCGATCGGTTTCGGTTCTAGGATTCCAGGAACCCCAATTAATACGGTTACTTCGGTTCCTAGGCTCGGTTAACCAAAATGACCCAAATTAACTGAATTCAGTTAAGGCCCATACAATTCCTTCCATATAGCCCAGCCCAAAGAGGCATACCCTAAGCCACTCAGTCACCTCGGTCCTCCACTCATCCCTGTCCCTCCCCCCGACGCCAAGAGAGGCGGAGACCCCAACCCCGCATCTATCTGCCGTCCTCTCCATGCCGCGCGCGGCCGTCCCCTCCGGCTCAGCTCCGGCCATCCCGCCTCCCTTCCGCCACTATCTCTCCCACTCGACCTACTCCTCAGATCCGGCGGCCCGATGACTCCATCTCCTTCCGGCATTACGGCACTCGGCAGCACGAGCTGCGTGGTGGCGAGGCAAGTCGCGTGACGCAGAAGAGGGCGGGACGAGGCGATGCGAGCCACGCGGCAGCGAGGCGACGCGAGATGTGCGGGGCCACGCTGGGCGAGCAGCATCGCCGCGCGCGACGAGGTGCGTGCGACACGCTGGACCACTTGTGCGGGCGAGGGAACTGCTCTTTGATCTGTAACCAATTCATCGATTTGTTCTTCCTGATCTGCGACTTTGTGATCTTTTTTTCTCCCTCTTCATAGCACTTCGGTTTGTTCAGTTATAACCAGAACCGAACCGAATTAACCGAAACCAAACTTGGTCGTTTTCCAGTTTTCAAAAGAACAGATCGGTTACCGTTTTGTGGGAACCGCATTTGCTAAGAAATCGAGGAACCGAACTGATCGATTTCGGTTAACCGAATACCCAGAGTAAGGCAGCGGAGCGGCGTGAGCTGATCCGCTTATGGGCACCAGAGAGATTGATGAGAGCAAGTACAGCAGTGGGCGAATCGCCCAACACATCATCTGCATGTCCTAGCTGGAGGTGAGAGAGAATCGTGCTTGGCGCTCCTGCCGTCGCCGAGCTGCACACAGACCCCCAAAGCTTTCTTTGCATTGCCATGCCTCGCCAGTTTCTTTCTCTCTCCCATTCAAGCATGCTCTCTCTTCGCATGAGCAAATAAGAAAAGGTCTTCTGTGTTATTGTACTGGTTAGGCTATAAGCTGGTGTTTAGATGAGTTAGCTTGGCTTATGGCCAAGGTTTGTTGCCCTTGCTCTGATAAGATATGCTGGGAGGAGGGCATCGACGCACACGCACGCGGCACGTATGCATGCGGTAGCTACACGATGCTGTGAGCGTGTTGATCGAGTATTCGAATGCGTGGTGATCGCTAGCAGCGGCTGAGGCAGAAATTATTTTGAGGTGTGGCGGGTTTGTAAAGGGTAATTGGTCAACTATGCATACACACCCTAGAACATTTAGACCGTTATATATATACATATATATTACTTTGTGATGAACAAATATAACAAAAATCCAAAAAAAATAAAGCATTAATACTTAAACTACCTCACTAAATGAAGATTTTTTTATACATACCTATAATAAAGCTTTATTTGGATGGCAGAGACATTCTTCTGTTTTTATTTTGAAATTCTTTCTTAATTTCAGCAAGATCAACACTACGGAGTGTTTTGCACTCGGCAAAGAGCTGCCGTCTATCTCCTATCGGAGAAGGCGCTCTTTGCCGAGTGCCGACACTCGACAAAGAAGAAAATAAAAAAAATACTAAAAAAATTCAAAAAAAAAACAGAAATTTTTTACCAGTGCCCGCCCGTGGGATTCAATCTCTTGACTGCTCCCTCGCGTGTCTCCTTCTCTAACCACTGCACTACTCACTCGTGTCATCAGAGGTTATTTGAAAAATTCAAAATTTAAATTTTTTCAAATACAGACGTAGTTTTCCATAACAAGATGAATCCAAATGAAAAAGTTGCCAACTACAAAATTTTACAACTTCTCGAAATATACAAACTTTATTTTGGTTGCTTTTCCATATGCTCATTTCACATGATGATTCTAACATTGATCACAACTTATATACCTGTCTTGTAGTTTCATAAACTACAAGAGAGAGATATAGGATTTGCGAACAATATTATTTTCACTTTGTCAAATATAGAAAGGACCCAAATAAGAGTTGTACATCTTGAGAAGATATACAACTTTATAGTTTAAATTTTTTATTTGAGTTCATTTAGGGCTTTAAAATTTGTATGAAAATTATCTTTGTCTAGTGCCAGAAGAAAAACATGGCAAAGAGCTTTTTGACGAGTATAAAAAAAACACAGAAAAAGACACTCGGCAAAGACCTCTCTTTGCCGAGTGTTTTTTTATGCTCTTTGTCGAGTGTTTTTCTTTGCCGAGTGTTTTTTTGTTTGACACTAGACAAAGAATCTCTTTGCCGAGTGCCAAAAAAAAAACACTCGACAAATAGCTGAACACTCGGCAAAGAATGATTTTCCCGTAGTAAAAGTCCCTTGAATAAGCCTCGCTCAATATAGCACACCATAAGGTCATTAAGCCATATCTTATTGCGTAACTCGGTCTTAATAATCTAATAATCTTCATAACTGAGAAGACCCTCTCAACCAATGCTGTCGCCTCTGACAGTAGCAACCCCAACTCAATAATATGATAAACTCGAGGGAACATAATATTTTATCCATTTTTGGTACTGGGATGTCATTTTTATTGCAAAAGGTTTTGGCATCCTCAAATAGAGGTTCCCAACCATGAGCCCTCATGTCCATCAAGCATGGTTTCACCTGATCAGGACTTGCTCCGTCTCTGTGGCTCCGCTCAACGCTGGTGCACTGCGTCTCGTCTTGTCGTCGCCGGAACGTGGCCGCCGCCGTTTGCCGTCCATGGCGTCTACGCCCAAGTTTGCCTGATTAGATTTAGATTAGAATAGGAAAAGTCGAACAGACGGACTCGCTGACTCGATGTGATGAAACTAACGTTGTCGATCCCCCATTGTAAAAAAAAAGAAAAAAAGAAAAAGAGAGAAGTGGAGTGGACAGGCCAACGGCCAGCGAGTCGTGTACGTACTCAATCACACATATGTATACACGTATATATGCCATATTTCCCTCAAAAATATATACTATATACTATTATCCTAAGTACTACCAAATAAGTATAACTAAATCAATCATCGATATGTTTCATCATAAAATTATTAAGATTTAAATGTTGATGCATTTTATGTAAACTTACTCAAACTTAATCGTTGAGACAAATGGACACCCATGTTTTAAATAGCGAGCTAAGTGAATAGTGTTTAGCGTTTTATCAACTGTGATTAGCGGAGCTATATCAGACTATAGCGGTAAAATTGTGCATGAATGCAAATAGCGGCATTCTGCTGCAAGAAGCTATTTCGAGCTATAGCGGCAAAATAGTGAGCTATTTGTTTCCATGATGGACACAAAATCTTTTGGAAACATATCTGGCTCAAGAGAAATTGCAGCTCACTATTTTTGTATCAGTAATTTTATCACTGTTCCGATATCCAAAACTAGATTTGTCAAGAATCATATAAGGTTTTATGTCTCACTAAAAATAAAGACATCAAACTAATATAGTACTTAGTCAGCCCACAAAATAATGTAATTCTTGCTTTGAGAAATCAAACAGTTTAAACTTTAACTAAATTCATATAAAAAAGTACCGATACTCATGATACAAAATAAGTAGCATTAGATTACTTATAGAACATATTTTTTATAATAACTTTGTTTATAGACATAAATACTAATATTATTTTTTATAAATTTAATTAAATTTGAGCTAGTTTAGCTAGCACAAATCCTATAATTGTATTTTTTTATGAACAGAGGGAGTAGACAGTAGAAACTAACATGACTAGTTGACGGGTAGCACCGATGACATTGATAAATGGTCGAACCAAACAACACCTTGTTGTTAGTAGCGAATAGCGATGAACCTCTCCGACTCATATATATTCCATTCCATCACTGTAGATGAAAGAAACGAACAACTAATGCAAATGTGAAATCGGGGCCTTTATAAGCTATTTAACTAGGCTCAACACCTGCCAAAAGTCTATACGGATGGACCTTTATTTTCACAGGATTGAGGTCCGTAATGGGCCGAAAAGATCAGCAAACCACCCGCGCTTGCTCATAGAGAATTCAGATGCGCGCATTTGCCCGCGCATTAGGCTTAGCTTAGCCTTAAACGTTCAATAGGCCCATGGGCTATATAACGGCATCTACATTTTGAATTCTCGTTATTTATTGATGCAAAAAGTCTACTTTTGAATCTTCAACTATTACGAAAGTTTGATTTTGGTCCCTGAACTTTACAGCCATTGGATGATTAGTAAATCTAAAGGCCTAGATTAATTTGGTGGTGGGCCATATAATATCTTATACATCTTATTTGTGAAATCTTACTGTTCCTGCCGTTGTAAATTCTTAGCGTCCCTTTGCTGTGTGTTTTTATTCACTTGTCATCAACGTAGCCGCCCGCCAATACCCATCGGCAACCGCTGCCCCTAATCGCCTTTTCTTTTTCTACCTCTCGTTTCCTCTCCATCCTACCCTCGTGCCGCGCCTCACGCTGCTTTCCTCCGTGATGGATGTCAGGCTGGGACGTACGAGGAAAACGTCGAGGTTCTTCCTCTGAGCGGTCAGCGCCACGACAGATTGAACGTCCCTTCCGCTGCCGCCTTGGATCCGTCATCGTGTTCAAGATTCATATCAGATCAAAAGATTACAGTTCGGTGCTCGTCGTGCGTCCGACGAACGAAACAACATGGTGTGTTCCAGATAGAGCCGACTAAATGCAAAGAATCATGTGCAAATAATCGAGGAAATCCACATCGATGTGATCTGAGGCCTGCTGGGTATTGTGAAACTTTGAGCCTTGGTTGTCTGATAGCCATCGCCGTCGCTTGTCTCAGTTCGCCAGGAACTCTTGCGCAGCACAAGTAGATCGAGGAAGACTTCAGTTTGATTTTTTTTTTCTTTCAATAGTTGTTGCCCTTTTTTTTCCTTGTCTCACGAGTTGATTAAAAAAGAAAGATTACCTTAGTGTCTGGTCATAAGGATGCACAACAACAACAGATCGGCGCGTGATCGTAGAAGTATTTTTTCCTGGCGCCGCGGCTGAACGCACTCAACAAAGTCCAGAGCCACCGCGGTCTGCACACCTCGCGATGGGATCCGTAATTTGCGGTGACCGCGGCCTGGCGATTTCGAAGACGATCTCGGCCCCGACCTCGATCTAGTTCGCGGACCTCCGGAGAACTAGACCAGCAACGCCGTCGACCACTCCGGGCACGACGCCCACGCCACGTCTCCAGTCCGTTGGCCGGCACGGCCACCGCATATCGACGGTTAGCCGTTCCCGGCACCGTTGACCAACAATTCCCGCTAGGGGTTTTAGCGCCGCTAGGAATCCTAGGTCGGGACCTGTCTCTTGTGCGTGAGGTTTTAATCTGCGGCACACCTGTGGTCCTCCATCGATCTGTGGCAAATGGCCGTGACCAGAGGGGGAGATCCGAGGAACTCGGAGGAGAACGTTGCGGAGCTGCTACGGAAGCTGAACCTCACGGAGGAAGAGGGTGATGTAGCAGCGTTTGGCGATGATGAGGAAGACGTGCAAATCTCAGCTGTGGAGTGGGCTCTGGTTGGCAAAGTCCTCTCGCCGGCGAAGGTGCATGCGACCACGATCTACTGGGCCATGAAGCTGGGTGCATGCGACGGATCGCTGCACAAAGCCATTCCCGGATACCAGTGTCCAGGCGTGGTGAGTACCTCATCCTTAAGCGCCTCGGCCAGATCTCGCCAATGTCCGAGTCCACAGCGGCAAACAAGTTCGACGCCTTATTCGGTGGCAGCCCGAAGGGTGACGAGGCTCTCAGGGTACTCTTCCCTGACAGACGCAACGTCGGTGCACACCGGAGACGCCACCGTGCGCCACGCGCGCGGGCTTGAGCTAGCTATGGTTAAGCCATGTGCTTCGGTTGTTTAGTTCAGCGAGTAATAGGATAAGCTAGAGAGATTCTTGTGGGGTGCGCGCTTATTGCAAAATCAATCTTGTAAATCGCTCCGGTTGTACTAAATTTCTCTTCTTAATAAAAAAAACATGCAAACCTTCTGCGTGATTGAGAAAAAAACCCATATGGGCTGAAGGTCAGGACGATCGGTGAAAAGGAGGAGAACCTACTTGTGGCAGAGTTCAAGAACCAACAGGACATGGAGTGGGCTCTGGAAGGCTCGCCGTGGATTGCTGGGAAACATGCCTTGATTCTGCAGCATTATGATGAACATCTCAGGCCAACTGAAGTTAGATTTGACACAGTGGATATTTGGATCCACATTTTAAACCTCCCATTAGGATGGACGAATCAACATAGAGGTGAAAGGGCAATGAGTTTGATCGGGAAGGTTAAAAAGATGGACGTAGACAAAGACGGGAAAGCAAACGGCCCTTATCTCCGTGCTCGGGTCGCCATTGATGTGGTGAAGCTGTTGCAGAGAGGAGTGCTGCTCAAGACAAAGAAGGGGATGGATATCCGGACTGGTTTGATTTACAATATGAAAAACTCCCCTTCTTTTGTTTATCTTGTGGTGTTATGGGACACTCAGAGCTGGAATGCAGCAAACCAGCAACTCGTAATGCTGCTGGAAAATTACCTTATGATATCAAGCTCAGGGCTCCGAAAACAAAGAAGAAGAAGATTCAGAGTTTCCCGGAAGCTGCGGTAGAATCGTATGGGAGTGGAACGTCTGCTGGTTCCAAACAGACGCGAGGCTCAGTGTCGAGATCGGGTGATCACCGGTCTCAGGATTCATAGGAGCTGATCATGTGGTAGAGGAAGAGGTGACCTCGCCTCTTAAACCAAATACTACTGTTAGTGATAAGGGCAAAGGAGCAGAAACAAACACAAGCCGTCAGTTGTTCCAAGCACAACGGGACGACGGGCAAGCAAAGGTGCGGAAGAGAAAATCAAAAGGCCTGGAGCTTTCACTAACAACAGACCTGAATCTGCCATTGGCTGATACATCAGCTTTAGTCCCAGTGGGACGTGTAATGACAAGGGTTCAGGAACTTGTGAAGAATGCGGATGGAGCGGGATCAACCACTTTGGAGGAGCTTCCGAAGAAGCAAAAACGCTCCTCAAAGAACCAAGATGCAAGATCAGCGGCGGTTGCGGACAGCAGCCCCCGCCGGGCACAATGAAACTATTGAGTCTGAACTGTCAGGGCTTGGGGCAGCCCGAGGCAGTTCAAGAAGTCCGCAGCCTCATTCATGTTGGCGCCGATCGCCGGAGTGGCGATCTCGACATTGATCTACGAAGTCCGGCGAACTCTAAGTCGCTCTACAATGCTGCTAGAACAGATGAACACGAGAAACAGATATGTTTTCAGCCGCCGGCAAAACCCGACTCTGCCTAGGGTTGATCCCTTTCTATTTATAGTTTCGGTGTTGTTACAATCCTTCCCCGCCACGCCTGCGCACGCTGCGTCGTGCCCACCTCAAGCGCGGGGACGTTTTTCAGACATGCGTGGCGGAGACTCTACGCGCCGCACCGTGAACGCAGCACGGCTCTGGCGTACACACACCGGACACATGCACCTAATGCCAATGCAACTATCCTAAGATACATGATGATGCTGTTCGTGCTCAGGATTAAGCTCAACATTTCACCCCCTAATCCTGCTGCACCTGCACAACTCCCAGCTGCTGCCGAAGCTCCTGAAACTTGACACGTCCAAGTGCCTTTGTCAGTATATCTGCTAGCTGTTCTGTTGTACCCACATGATCAATGTCAACTTCACCACGATCAACACAATCCCGAATGAAATGATACCTAGTATCAATGTGTTTACTCCTTTCATGATGAACTGGATTCTTGCTCAATGCAATTGCCGATTTGTTGTCAACAAGTAGCTTCACCTTAGGAGTCTGAATCCCCAGCAATTCTCCTAGCAAATGACTGAGCCAAATGCCTTGACAAGCTGCATTTGCACTTGCAATATACTCAGCCTCACAAGATGAGAGAGCCACCACACGTTGCTTCTGCGACACCCAAGTCACAAGACTTGATCCAAGCAAAAACACCGAACCACTAGTGCTCTTTCTGTCATCCACATCTCCTGCTAGGTCACTGTCACTATAACCCACAAGACCAGGATCTGATGCTCCCATCCTGCGGTACACACAGCCAAAATTCAGAGTACCTGAAATATACCTGAGAATCTATTTGACTGCTGCCCAGTGACTTGCTCTAGGATCCTCCATGTATCTGCTTACAATACCCACGGCATAAGCTATATCAGGCCTTGTATTCACCAGATACCTCAGACTTCCTACCATACTTCTGTACTTGGTCTTGTCAACCGGCTGGGACTTATCGTGCCAGCCTTTCATGCCAGCCTGCTCTAGGATCTTCAAAGCATATGTGCTTTGGCACAACGTAGTCACACCAGTCTTCTGATTGACCTGAGGACTCAAGTAGTAGCTCAGCAGTCCCATGTCACTCATACTAAACCGCTCCATCATCTCCTTCTTGAACACAGTTATACTTGTTCCACTGGACCCTGTGATGATCAAATCATCAACATACACACCCACCAGCAAATAGCCATTCTGATCCAATCTTTTATAAACAGCATGCTCTAGTGGATTTTTGATGAAACCAAGCTTCAACAGTTCACTGTCCAACTTGGCATTCCATGCCCTTAGAGCCTGACGCAGCCCATACAACGCTTTCTTCAGCTTGAGTACTTTATCACTGCTGCTTTTGACAACAAATCCAGGAGGTTGTTGTACATAAACCTCCTCTATCAGTTCACCATTTAAAAATGCTGACTTGACATCCATGTGATGCACCATCCAACCCTTCTGAGCAGCCAAAGCTATCAACAGCCTTACTGTCTCAATTCTTGCTACTGGGGCAAAAACCTCATCGAAATCCACCCCCTCACGCTGTGCATACCCTTTTGCCACCAACCGAGCTTTGTGCTTCACGATATTGCCTGCTGGATCCTTCTTTACCTTGAAGACCCACTTCAGACCAATAGCTCGATGTCCACTGGGTAAGTCTGACAGCTCCCAAGTCTTATTCTCCTGGATGGAGTCCATCTCTGCTATCATAGCATCTCTCCAACACTTTTCTGCTAAAGCTTCCTCAACACTCCTCGGTTCTTCTGCAGCAAGAAAACACACACCACTGTACTCAAAATTGCTAATCTCTTCAGTAGTGTCCAGCAAGTTATCAACTGCTCTGAATCTCATGGGGACTCCTTCTGAATCAGCCGATTCTCCAGTAGGTGGTGTTGCAAACTCAATCTCTTGTGCAATAGGAGTTTGTGGAGTATGTGGTGGAGTTGAATGATGTGATCCACCATCCAGACCTTGGTTGGGCGTCTGTGGTTCAGAGAAGACAGGTTCTGCTGCCCCTCCTCCTGAATTCTCTGAATCACCAATGTCTGACGAGTTTCCGACAATAGAGAAATACTCCACATCGATTACTGACGAAACTGGTTTGTACTGACCCTGACTCCAGTTCCAACCCCGATTCTCCTCAAAGATCACATCCCGTGATATGTAAAGTTTCTTGGCTACAGGATCATACACACGATAGCCTTTTGTCCCTGCTTCATAGCCAATGAACACCATAGGTGTTGATCTGTCAGATAGCTTAGTAACTCCAGGTCCAAGCTTCTTGACATGCACCACACACCCAAATGTACGAAGATGCTGTACATTGGGCTTCTTCTTGTGCCATGCTTCATACGGAGTCCTTCCCTGTAGGCTCTTTGTTGGGGCTCGGTTCAACAGGTACACTGCGATTGACACTGCTTCTCCCCAAAACTCTCCTGGAACATCTTTGCTTTTCAGTAAACACCTAGCCATCTCCACTACAGTGCGATTCCTCCGTTCAACTACACAATTTTGCTGTGGAGAGTACGGTGTAGTAGTGAAGTGCTTCACGCCTTGCTCATCACAGTACTCCTTGAACTCGATGGAATTGAACTCTCTACCACGGTCACTGCGGAACGCACGCAATTTGCAGCTACGCTCAGCCTCAGCAAGCACCTTCACCCTTTTGAAACACCTGAAAGGCTCATCTTTTGTTGCCAGGAGCTCAACCCACATGAACCGACTATAGTCGTCCACGATCAGCAGGAAGTAACTCTTGCCACCTGGAGTCATAGGTCTAATCTGACCACATAAATCAATATGGAACAGATCCAGAGCTTTTTCAGCTCTATAATTTGCAACACGCGGGAACGTGTTTCGCTGTTCTTTCCCAAGAGCACAACCATCACAGAACTCCTCTACCTTGTCTATCACCGGTAGGCCTTCCACCATCTTCTTCCTCCCAAGCTCTCGGAGCGCTCGGAAGTTTAAGTGGCCATAGCGACCATGCCATACCCAAGCAACATCATCTCCTTTAGCCATCAAACAAACTGGAGCAGCAAGCTGTGTAGACAACAGATACAAACGGTTCTTGACACGTGGGCTCGAGCCAGCAGAGAACGCTCGACATCAAACACCTCACAGAAACCATCTTCAATCACAATCTTACAGCCTCCCTCCTCAAGTTGGCCAATACTAATGATATTACTTTTCAACTTTGGTATATAATAGACTTTAGTAAGTACCTTGTGACCTCGATTCTTGGTTTGGAGCATCACTGATCCGATGCCCTCGATCTCAACAAGCGATCCATCGCCAAAGCGTACCATGCCACCAACGGATTTGTCCAATGATGCGAGAGCTTCACGTCTCCCCGTCATATGGTTACTGGCTCCAGTATCAACCCAGACATCTTGCGCCTCATCACGATCAGCTGGGAGCACCTTCTTCTCATTGAGATGGACAACATGTGTTGTACGTTCTTTCGCCGGCTCGACGCTCCGTCCATGCACACACATGGCGTTCACCATGGTGAGCAAGAGAGATGGCTCGACATCTGCCTGTGCATGATGGGCCTCTTCTTTTCTCTCCTTCTTGGATGGCTTGTGACAATCCTCCTTCCAGTGACCATATAGGCCACAGTTACGGCAACGCCCTTTGCGTCGGGGAGGTGCATCAGACGCCGTCCTGGTGCCCTAATCCTTCTTGTCGCCGCAGTCACCACGTGCTCCACTAGTACCACCGCCTTTGGACTTCCAGCTCTTCTTATCTCCAGAGCTTGATGAAGATGACTCTGGCATCAACCAATGCATGTTCCTTGTGAGCCACTCTTCCTCCGTCAGCAACAGCTTGCACATCTTATCAGTGGCAGCTTCTGTACCGAGACGGTCATCTGCCATCTTGAGTCGCCTGACGAGTTCTTCTATCATCAAGGTCTTTAGATCTAGCAGTCTCGATCGAGATTGCAACCTGTGTGTACCGCTGAGGCACGACACGCAGCATCTTCTTCACAACCCGGGTGTCATCGAGTGTTTCCCCGGCTGTTCGCAGGTCCGCTGCCAGCGCACCGATGCGCATGGCGAACTCGTCCACCATCTCCGAGTCTTTGAACTTGATGTTCTCGAACTCCTTGAGCAATCGTTGAGCGTTGGCCTCCTTCACGCGATCAGCACCGATCCGCATACTTTTCACCGCCGCCCATGCCTCCTTGACAGTGTTCTTCGCTCCCAGCATCTGCCACATCTCCTGCGGCACCGACCGCAGGATGCTGGCCATGGCCAGTCGATCTCTCGATCGCTTCACATTAGCACCACCTGGCTCGATGGTGTCCCAGATCTCTAGCGTCTCGAAGTTGCACTGCAATAGCATTGCCCACTCCGAGTAGTTAGATCGGGTAAGCATCGGCCACATCAAAGAACTCTCCCGGACGTGCTCTGCGCCCTGAGACGACGTTCCTGCGGCGTCGCCCATCCTCTCCACCGGTGGGCTCCTTCGAGGGATGACGAACTTCTTCCGCGGCGGTTCTCGTGGCGGGCTTACCGAGCCGCTATAGAACATAAATGGCTCCGATACCACTTGTTGTCGCCGGTCGCCAGAGTGGCGAACTCGATGTTGATCTACGAAGTCCGGCGAACTCTAACTCGCTCTACAATGTTGCTAGAACAGATGAACACGAAAAACAGATATGTTTTCAGCCGCCGGCAAAACGCGACTCTGCCTAGGGTTGATCCCTTTCTATTTATAGTTTCGATGTTGTTACAATCCTTCCCCGCCACGCCCGCGCACGCTGCGTCGTGCCCACCTCAAGCGCGGGGACGCTTTTCAGACATGCGTGGCGGAGACTCTACGTGCCACACCGTGAACGCAGCACGGCTCTGGCGTACACACACCGGACACATGCACCTAATGTTTATCC
The DNA here is from genome assembly GCA_031170775.1 of Cymbopogon citratus. Lineage (NCBI taxonomy): Eukaryota > Viridiplantae > Streptophyta > Magnoliopsida > Poales > Poaceae > Cymbopogon > Cymbopogon citratus. The sequence goes on from DXKC01022171.1 coordinate 15,964, forward strand.
AATCAAACATGCCAATGCAACTATCCTAAGATACATGATGATGCTGTTCGTGCTCAGGATTAAGCTCAACAATTCAAACGCATCAACTGTTGTTGGTGTTTCTGTCAGAAACAAGACTTTTCAGCAATAATGTGGAGAGCCTGAGAAGGAGTTTGGGCTTTCCAAATGGTGTTGGGGTTGGTACCTTTGGACGTGGAGGTGGCCTAGCGCTCCTCTGGAAAAATGAAGTATGTGTGAAATTGTAGTCGTATGATAAACTTCACATGGATGTGATGGTGATTGATCCAGCTTCAGGTGCTGATCTATGGCGCTTTACTGGCTTCTATGGCGAGACGAGAAGAGAGCTCAGACTCCGAAGTTGGGAGCTTTTGGAGTTCTTAAATGAACAAAGCGAGGCCCCGTGGATTTGTGCCGGGGATTTCAATGAAATTCTAGATGCTAGAGAACAATTTGGTGGGGTGACGAGACCCGAAAGACAGATGGATAGATTCCGTGACGCTGTAAACGTGTGTATTCACGGACCCAGGATTCCTAGGCCTGCCCTACACTTGGGACAACCGACAGCAGGGAGCTCATAACATAAGGTTCGGCTGGATCGTGCTCTTGCTAATTCGACGTTCATGGATATTTTCAGGGACATCAAGGTTTGGCATGTCCAGACTACAGAATCTGACCACTGTTGTTTGGTGGTTGAGTGGTACCAAGGTAGGAGAAGATGTCGACGGAGGCGAAGCTTCAAATACGAAAATATGTGGCGCAGGGACACCTCACACCAGCGGTTGGTGGAGAACTCCTTGGGAGAAGTAGCTACTGTATAGAACCTTGGCCAGTTATGTAACGTCCCGCCTCTTCGAGGCGAGACCCGCTTACATCTGGCAGCTTAATCAGGACTCAGACTATCCTCACAGACCAACACCAGTCTTTTCTGCGCACTTTGTCCTCACTCGTGCGCACCCGGAAAGAACTTTCCGGTCGGTCACCCATCCATAAATTGCTCCAAGTCAAGCACGCTTAACCTTAGAGTTCTTTAGAGATGAGCTTCTGGAAAAGAAGTTATAAAATGTTAGTATGAGTACTCATATTAATCCTGTTAAGCCATGGGCCGGGGTGTTATATTCTAATCCTGTTAAGCCATGGGCCGAGGTGTTATATTCTCACTCCCTTAAGAGATTGACGTCCTCGTCGATCAATCCCAAGCCAGGAACGTCCTCTCTTGGCCACGTTTGTATGTCGAGTGCCAGCGCATGTGTCATGCTGTGTGACCACTACGGATCCACACCAGCCATGTGCACCATGCTTGCGCAACTGCGACACATGCCCGTGAAACCACGAGTCGGCTCTGATACCATTTGTAACGTCCTGCCACCTCGAGGCCAGATCCGCTTACATCTGGCAGCTTAACTAGGATATAGACTATCCTCGTAAACCAACGCCAGCCTTTTCTGCACATTTTGTCCTCACTTGTACGCACCCAGGAAGAACTTTCCGGTCGATCACCCATCCCTAAATTGCTCAAGTCAAGCACGCTTAACCTTAGAGTTCTTTAGAGATGGGCTTCCGGAAAAAAAGTTGTAACTTGTTGGTATGAGTAATCATATTAATCCTATTAAGCCATAGGCCGGGGTGTAACGTCCCGCCTCCTCGAGGTCGGACCCACTTACATCTAGCAGCTTAACTAGGACAGACTATCCTCACAGACCAACGCCAGCCTTTTCTGTACACTTTGTCCTCACTCGTGCATACCCGGAAAGAACTTTCTGGTCGGTCACCCATCCTTAAATTGCTCTAAGTCAAGTACGCTTAACCTTAGACTTCTTTAGAGATGAACTTCTAAAAAAGAAGTTGCAACTTGTTGGTATGAGTAATCATATTAATCCTGTTAAGCCATGGACCAAGGTGTCACATTCTCACCCCCTTAAGAAATTATGTCCTCATCGATCAATCCCAAACCAGGAATGTCCTCTCTTGGCCATGTCCGTGTGTCCAGTACCAGCGCATGTGCCATGCTGTGTAACCACTACGGATCCACACCAGCCATGCACATCATGCCTGCGCAACTGCAACACACGCGCCCGTGAAACCGTGAGATTCGGCTCCGATACCATTTGTAACGTCCCGCCTCCTCGAGGCCGGACCCACTTACATCTTGCAGCTTAACTAGGACATAGACTATCCTCACAGACCAACGCCAGCTTTTTCTGCACACTTTGTCCTAACCCATGCGCACCCGGAAAGAACTTTCCGGTCGGTCACCCATCTCTAAATTGCTCCAAGTCAAGCACGCTTAACCTTAAAGTTCTTTAGAGATGAGCTTCTAGAAAGAAGTTGCAACTTATTTGTATGAGTAATTATATTAATTCTGTTAAGCCATGGGCCGGGCTGTCACAAGTTACAGTCGGTTTTGGAAAGAATGCGAGTGTCATTCCAGGAGTGGGAGTTTTCAGTGTTTGGTTCAGTGAAAAGAGAGCTAGTGCGGCTCCGCCGAGAATTAGAGGAGGTGCGACGACGTTCTCTCTACATGGGCCCTACACAGAATGAACGGCGGATTATGTCCCGAATCTCAGAACTGCTTGCCAGGGAAGAGACGATGGAGAAACAAAGGTCAAGGATCACTTGGCTCAAAGGAGGTGACCGAAACACCAAGTTCTTTCATGAGAAATTTAAAGAGCGAGCAAAAGGGCCCTGCACAGAATGAACGGCAGATTATGTCCAGAATCTCAGAACCACTTGCCAGGGAAGAGACGATGGAGAAACAAAGGCCAAGGATCACTTGGCTCAAAGAAGGTGACCGAAACACCAAGTTCTTTCATGAGAAATCTAAAGAGCGAGCAAAAGTGAATCAAGTTACTGGTCTTCCAGCTGCTGACGGCTTGATAATCACTGATCAAGTGCAGATGGAGTCTATGGCCTCAGATTTTTATGGTCATCTGTTCACAGCACAGATGAATACAACACCGGAGAAGATTTTAAACCATGTGCCGCAGCGTGTCACTGAGCTGATGAATGAGTCTTTGCTGGCGCCATACACAGCAAAAGAGGTCGAGAAGGCGCTGTTCATGATGGGTGCAAATAAAGCCCCGGGGCCCGATGGTTTTACAGCTGGTTTTTATCAAACTCACTGGAGCACTGTCGGCCAAAGTGTCACTAATGCTGTTATAGACTTTCTCAATGGTGGACACTTAGCGGAGGGCATCAATCAAACAATCTTAGTTCTCAGTCCTAAAATAAGAAATCCTCAGGATCTAAAGAATTTAGGCCAATTTCTTTATGCAATGTCATCTATAAGATCTGCTCTAAAGTCCTTGCAAAGACTCCAGGGTTTCTTAGATGAGATAATTTCTGAAGAACAAAGTGCTTTTGTTCCGGATCGGTTGATAACGGACAATGTGCTAGTTGCTTATGAATGTACGCACTACCTGAAGAGAAAGAAAGGGAATTCTGGAGCATGTGCAATTAAACTAGATATGGCAAAGGCATATGACCGGGTTGAGTAGGATTACTTGCTAGGTATTATGCTTCGATTGGGTTTTGCACATTATTTCGTTAATACTGTGATGAGATGTGTAACTTCGGTGAGCTTCTCAGTACGTTTGAATGGAAATCTCTCAAAACCTTTCCGACCATCTAGGGGAATTCGCCAAGGTGATCCAATTTCCCCTTACTTATCTCTTACTTACGATTCTGGCACCAAAAGCAGGCTAATGGATCTATCCACGTCGCCCGCGAACCCGCGAGCCGTTGGATCGGGCATTCATGCAATCTCGTCCGTCCAATATGGGTCGGTTCGGACCAAGCACCTGATAAACATGACCGATCCATCGTGAAGGTTCGCCGGCCGCGGCTTCTCTGCCTGCTCTCTCGCTCAGGCCTGCCCTGCACGTTGCTATCGGCCGCATCACGCACCGGCCAGAGAGCCGACCATAGCTGCGCCGGTGAGCAGCCGCGACGGGTGCAGATGGTGCCGCCGCCGTCGCCGCTCGGGCCGCGCAAGGGGCGCGCCGCTGCCGCTCGACGAATAACCGCCGCCCGATTCGCCACCATGTTCACCCCCGGACTATCGCAGCACGACGTCGCTTGACTCCCCTTCGCCGCGCTTACATCCCGCAACCCTGTGAGCTCCAGCTACGGTGCTGCCAACAGCATGAACCGCGGCGGCAGTGCGGCGCCCTTGCTGGCGAAGCACGTGCACGTAGCCCGGTGTCCTCCAGCCATCCCACGTCCCTGGCCACCCCGCGTCAACCTAGGGGTGCGGACCGGCATGCTGGTGGTCGGGCACCACTGGTCGTCGCCGGCGAGCTGCTCAATCAGCCGGAATCGGCGCACTGCAAGCCCATTCCTTTGCTGCTCTGTTCGTAAGGTTGAAGAAAAGGGGCATAAATTAATCAGAAACTCTTTCTTGGGTCCAGATGCAAATTCTATGATTCATATTAGTGTACATAGAAGCTGAAAGTTAATTACTTTGAACACCAAGGCCCCCGGTGCAAAATAGTTTTTCCTTTTTTGTTTTTTGTTTCTTTTATGCATGATAATCAGGTGAAACTTTGGAAAACAATAGTAATTCATATAAAAAGTGTAAAAAATAAAATCAAATTTTGTTAGACTCCATATGAGTACTCTGGTGTAATTCATATATCTAAGCAATACATGCTTTAACTAGGTGGATTCTCCACGCGTTGCCGTGGGAATTTGAGTTTACTTTTTCTTACTATTTGATTATGAATGAAGAGAAGATTAAAGATGTGAGTATTTTTAATGAGAACCACGTACACAAAGCATCTCCAACAGTTTTGCAATTAGGAGTTGGCAATTTTGGTTGTTTGCCAACTCTCAAATGCAAATAGAAAGTGGAAAAATAAGACTTCTCCAAGTGTTTGGTATTTTAGACTTGGCAAATGAAAAAA
>DXKC01022174.1:0-11709 GCA_031170775.1 Cymbopogon citratus
GAGCACCAGCGGCTCTCCCCGAGCGTTGAGACCCAATGGCCGCCTCCCACAGGCAACCTCCAGGATGAAGGCGCCGAACGCGAACACGTCTGTCGCCCTGGTAGCCTTGCCGAGCCTCAACAGCTCTGTGGCAAGGTACTGTGGGTGTATCAACCCCTGTACCCTCACGGTTATCTCTGGGTCATGGTTCTAGAGGCCCATGACGACAAGCTCGAAGCCCGAAGGATGCCAACAAGCGTGGTCGGCGGACCTGTTCGGGCTCAAGGAGGCGCTTTGCCGCGCAAGGCAGTCTAGATAATAGGAAACTCGTATCTTTCCTAGATACGTATGTTTGTAATTATCCCGTGCCGAAATCTTAGGCTCTGTAATCCAGTCCCCCGACTATATAAGGCGGGCAGGAGGAACCCTACAGGGACATCTTGTAATCTTATTGCAATACAACCCACAGAGACGCAGGACGTAGGGTATTACGCAATACGCGGCCCGAACCTGGATAAATTCTTTTGTCCCGTCTTGCGTCACGCTCGATCGCTAGCTTTAGGCTGCCCAACACCGAAATAACCACCAAAGGTAGCCCGTCGGACATATTTCGTCGACAGGTACCCCCTTGTGCCAGCGACGTGCGTTGTGTGCGCGTCGGCACAGTGGTCATGCAACCTTACAAGGCCGAAGTCACCTAGTCTCCCATTCATCTCCGCATCAAGTAGAACATTGCTGGCCTTGACGTCACGGTGCACGATCACCTGCTCCCAGTCTTCATGGAGGTAGAGCAGCCCTGATGCGACGCCTTTGATGACATGGAACCTTTGAGACCAGACGAGAGTGTCGCTGCCCTCGACATGTAGATACCTGTCGAGGCTACCATTGGGCATGTGCTCATACACCAAGAGAAGCTCATCCTTGTGGCGACAGTAGCCGATGAGGCGGACGAGGTTCCGGTGGCGTAGGCGGCTAAGGATGACGATCTCGGCCATGAATTGCTTCAACCCATGCTTGGACTCTGCGGATATCCGCTTGACCGCGATGCCCGTGTCAGATGTGGCTAGTGCACCCTTGTACACACGCCCAAAGCCACCTTCCCCGAGAAGCTGACGGCTACTGAACCCGTTGGTTGCTTTACTGAGGGCTTTGTGCGAGAACCGGTGCGGCCCCAGCTCAGCCTCCCAGCCTTCTTCCTGCTCCTCTGCTCTATTCTTGCGCCGGCGATGGAGCGCAAGGCAAGAAACCAGTACAAGTGCCAGTATGGTGAGTGCGGAGAGAGTTGCTGGCAAGTGGCAACCACTTGACAAGATTCTTTGGTGTCTTGTTCGTTGCTGGTAGCTGCTGCAACAGTGAGTAGTTGAGCGGCTGAACAGGTCCTCCTCCTAGTCTTAAGCTCCATCCAAGGACCTTATGAGCAGTAGCACCATTGTTATCGCCCGTTGAAGCTGAGAAGCCTGCGTAAGCTAGTTTCACCATTGTTATCTTGTGCGATGGAAGCCACGCCGCCGAGGAGCAGGTCATTGGATTTGAATCCATGCATGGTGTATGAACTGTTGAGCACCATCAGCGGCAGCATCGAAGACGATGGAGAAGCCGATGGCTAGTAGGGTGCACAGCAAGGTCAGCCTTGGCATGCTGCTCTGTTCTTCTATGCTTTTTCTCTTTTCTTTGAGTGGGATTGGAGGATTTATTTGGGCATTAGCTAATTGGCAATAACCGCATTGACAGTCTCACATATAATCCTGTCACGATACTCCATGACAGACTCGGTCTGTGCCAGCCGGGAGACAACTCTTGGGTCGTCTATATAGTACTCTGCCGAAGGTGGTTGCCAACTTGTCACGCTATCCCATTTCATAAAATAAAATAAAATAAAATAGGTATCTTTCGTTGTTACACCATTCCTAGCTCATCAATCAAAAAGGAACAATAAAGAAAGAAAAAGAATCTCTTGAGATGCTACCGTAGTCTCTGAATTTTGCACATTGCCCCAAAATTTAATCCTTTCCAATTCCATTTAGTTTTCTAGTACATTGACTCCCTTATTCATATTTTGTTGTCGATATATGACAATTTTTTGGGCGGACAATATAAAAATAAGCTCCCCCTCACATAAAAAGAGTCGTTATAAGACTTGTGCTGGTCAAACTTTATTAAGTTACTGGATTTGAAGAAGATATATATTCACTCAAGATTAATGATAGTTGACTTCTTAGAAACCGAGATGACTCTTTTTATGTGACGGAGGGAGTATGACAACAGTAGGCCAGTAGTTATGATACCAAGTTTATCAGTTGTTTCATTCCGTGGGAGATAAGTATACATCAACCATTTTTGCTCTAAGAGCGATACATTTATCGGTCATTTTGTTCTAAGCACTACTACACAAATGATTTGCGAGGCAATGTTCTTTTATTAACCGAGCCATTTGCAAAGTCCAACTGCCTCGGCTAATGTCTGGGACTGGGATTATCGACGGCGCATGGTCGTTTTCATTAACAGAGGTGGTCATAATTAACCGCCTCGTAAAATTGATTTACGGAAGTGGGCTCTCCATTAAGTGGCCAAGCCCACTCTGATTTAGAAAAGCCCACCTCGGCCCTCTCCCTCCCCTCTCTCTCTCTCTCTCTCTCTCTCGCGGTCTCAACCAAACGCGCTCTCTCTCTATCTCTCTTTCTCACTCACGCCTCCACCAGGCTTCCCTGGACGTGCCCGCATAACAGGCTTAAAGACAATACACGGCCCAAGGACTAAAGATGGAGACGCAACACACTGACAAATTTTGGATGCTGGCGTGTTTCGATGATTCTTGTTGACTCAGACGTAATTTTGACCTAGTTAGCTTATGAAATTAGCTTTCCATGCATATGTGGATCTTCTAAAATGGAGTCTGGATGGGTGTCCATTTTATTGAAGACTGGTCTTGAAGATCGAGGCAGACTTGAACTTGAGTTAGACTGGGCCTCCGGATTGGCTTGGATGCCCTGCTAGCCTCTAAGGAGGTGGCCAAGGAAGAGGATGTCTAAGGGCTCATCCCTTGTTGTGTTCTTCTCTCCTTAGGACATGCTCGTATGAAGCCCATGACAATGGAGTTGCTCCCAACAAAAATAGTGATAAAATGTCTTGACGATTTGGAAGTCTTGCCAATGTGCCATTGAGATGGGACGATATATATTTGAAAGCCTATTAAACAAGCTTTCCATCAAGTGCTCATTTATCTCAATCGCACTCTGGATGGATGAGTTATAGCCTTCCCAATGAAGCATTGTTGGGCTGCTGATGAACCAAATGTTGGATTTTCATGAGCTAGGATTAGCCTTGTTCAAGACATATCCATTCTCAATCATCATCACCATTGTCCCTAAGCACATTTTAAATACCAATATTAGATAGCAACCAATTCTTTGTTTTATCAATGGTTGTATGCAAAGGTGTTTTGTCCTCGTTAATATAGGTCTAAGGGTATGTTTGAAATCATCCAAGCAAGTATTTGTAAATATAAGAACTTGCTTGAATTTAAACGTATCGTTTTTACTATAAACAGAGCCCTAGGGATTTGGAGGTGGTGATCTGCATTTGCTCTCTTTCTTCTTTCTGTAACCAGCTCCACGCTCTCTATCTTTGGGAAAAAGTCTCTGACAACAACAAATTCTTACTAATTAATGAAAACATTTATACACTAAGATTAGCATGTGAGATATGAAAGTTAGAATTTAGTAGTTGTGGGTAAAAATAGTTCAAGTTTGATTTATAAACAAGTGTGTTGATCCAAACTGTTAACTGCAGGTAGAAACATGGTGCCTCATATGCAAACTAAAAGTCCCTAATCAAATAAACTAAAGTTCTCTCCCATGATCTCTTTCTTGACCTCTCCATTGTCCTTCAGCCAACTCAAACTGATAGAGGCAAAACCGTATCTTTATAAGAACGGTAAACATCACAAAATATCTGGTGAACGGGGTAAACATCGCAAATATCTAGCGAACGGGCCCCTGGTAAAGTACCCCATATTCCTAAGCAAGAGATGAAGATTGTCCACAGCATGCACCTCCTATCGGATCCTCATCACACCCACCTCCTGTCAGATCTTCGCCGCCTCTCTCTTCATAGAGCTATTGAGTTGCCTGAACATCCTTGCATCAACAGGCTAAAAAAACATGCATGTTAGACTTAAGACCTAAACATTATAAAGTTACCATGAGTTCACTTGAAAGAATAATGAATGAGCTGAACATCCACAATGCAGCATTGTAGTCTACTTATTCAGATGGGCACGCTGTGAGGAATTGAAATACAGAGCATGCAAAGCAACAAGAGAACAAACAGAGTGAATAAAAGAACACCAAGAAGTAGTTCGTAAGTAGCTGGATCAGTTCAAATGAAAGATACTCATCAGGGTACACAGTGTTCTTTATAGGGACTACGAGCATAATAAGTTAATTCATCTTCGATACCCCTTTACAGTATAGGCTTGTCTACTTATACTAAACAGGAAAAGGCTAAGGTATGTGAGCCATCCAATGGTAGATGTGTATTGGTCAGTCCGCAAAAGTTTTAAGATCGGTGGCACCTAGTAAGACATTCATAACAAACACTGAAGGACTAAATGGAGAGCCTGACAATGCCCCCCTCTTGGGCATCCTTGTCTTCAAGGATGGAAAGAACACTAAAGACCTTCCTAATTTTTGGAGTAACTTATAATTTGGGATGGAGTGAGTAGGTATTATTTATCCAAATATGTCTAGATTTAGATTGGTTTGAAAAGCCTTGGAGAGCTATGGCTGCGGAAGAAATGTATTAGTGGAACTCTAGAAACTTCTCAAATTTACAATAAATTGTATCCTATCTCTTGTATGGATTTTAGAAAACATGCTCGACCGAGTGCAATTTCAATTAGGGGCACAATGGACTATTTGCATGAAAACAACCCATCCGTAGAGCAAGAGATGAATTGTGTGCCAAAATAGTATTGCCTGCTCCACAAACTCCATGGTGGAGCTACTCCATGGTGGATTTCGTGGAGCAGGGCTTAAAAAACTTGAGATGAGCAGTGCCAAACACCCCCTTAGTTTGGCCAAAGTATAAGCTCTCGGATTCTAGATAAGTGTTTATGACATGCCCCATATGTAGGGTCTGCAAAGTTATGCCCTTATACTAATTAAACTCAAAGGTGACATTCACTACTGCCAAGTCGCAAATGCATGCCAGTCATTTGATTAGTGACCTTCCTACCTGGATCAGCTCAAATAAGAAAGAACCACTATGTCTGAACTCCTCGGTTAGAGATAGCTCTTCAATTTACCAGTCGAGGTATAAATAGAAAACAATGCACCAAAATTGCCTTATGATTACGCCTATCGATAGACTCATCAGGTCTAGGTATTCAAAAAATGTGAAACATTCTTGGCTTTACATAGACAAGACTCAAATCAGTAGTATAAAGACCAAATTCATTAAAGGAACTCTTTATTGATAAGTTCATTTACATTCGAGTGGTGCACAATAACAAACACCTATTGAAACTATCTACTGGGAGTGTGATAATGAAGACATGTCAAGTATTGGTGAGTCTCATATCCGACAATGGTTGTCCTTGTGCTTGTTCTGCATCAAACTGTGACAAAAATCAAATGCAGAACAAGCACCAAAGCTATTCCAGAAGCATGACAAACAATATTTCAAGTTTAATTCTTGTCGCGTTCCACCACACATGGATTATCCATCAATTTCATCAATTTCAAGTTTCAAGTTCCAACCACTAGTAGTATCATGCTAAGCTCCTACTCAAACCACAGAACACAGGTCCTCTAAGGCTCTAACATAATAGAGACCATGTGAGCATCAACCCCTCATTGTCCCTAAACCATTTCAAAGCAATTGAGAGCTTCCTGAAACGAAGCTTACACTCCCTTAGACCTCTGACATGATGGTGAAAAGGGTGAACGACAAAAAAAGCCTAGCGAATGAACCCCTAGTGATATACCCCATGTCCCGATGTAGGCTGTCAAGACTCTCAAGCACACCAGGCTCCTCTCTGACCCTCGTCATACCCGTCTCCTGTCTCACCCTCATTGCCCGCCTCCAGTTCCGCCTCCAGTCCCGGCGGCAACAGTGTGTCGGGTGTCCTAGACAGGGCGTCGGTGTTGAAGAAGAGGTCCCCCGGTGCCCCGATGCCAAAGACGCAACTCTCGAAGGCGGCGGCGTCGACGAAGCTCGTTGTGGTGTAGGGTTGGAGATGGAGTAGAAGCTCCCTGACAGTAAGTAGAGATCTAGTGAAATATTTTTGGCTACGTAAACATACAAATTCTTGAGAAATTATAGTTTGCAATCCTATTTTTACCATTGCAATCCTATAAAATTCCTATATTTTTCCTATTATTGAGTTTTGCAATCCTGCATGCCTAAGGGGACCTAAGTTTTAGTTTTCAACTTGTAAAAAACTCTTCAGTTCCTAGGATCCAAACAAGGCCTTAGAGAAATGTTTAGCTAGAATGAAGCTATATGGACGAGTTAGAGAAAGTGAAACAAGAGATTAGAATTTTAAAGTGAGTGGGGAAGCCACTTTGCCTTGTTGGTTCTATTTATAGGAAAGTGAGAGGAAATGATCTTCTTCTTCTACCCCTATAGATTACAAATTACATAGAGGTTCATTTCTCATCAAATTCTTTATTAGCAAATTGTAGTTTCTAGAGAGGAGAAGAGAAAGTGCAGTAGAGATCTAGTGAAATATTTGTGGCTAAATGATGGAGGTCAACAAGTAAACAAACAAATTTTTTTGATAAATTGGTTCAATTGAAGAAATCGATCAAACCATTTATATGGTGAGGCATATGTAACTTATCAAGAAATGTATTAGTGGAACTCTAGAAACTTCTCAAATTTACAACGAATAGTCTCCTACCTCTTGTATGGATTTTAGAAAACATGCTCGACCGAGTGTAATTTCAATTAGGGGCACAATGGACCATTTGCATGAAAACAACCCATTCGTAGAGCTAGAGTAGAGTTGTGTGCCATATAGTACTACCTGCTCCACAAACTCCACAGTGGAGCTACTCCATGGTGGATTTCATGGAGCAGGGCTGGAAAAACTTGATATGAGTAGTGCCAAACACACCCTTAGTGTGGTCAAAGTACAAGCTCTTGGATTCTAGATAAGTGTTTATGACATGCCCCATATGTAGGGTCTACAAAGTTGTGCCCTTGTACTAATTAAACTCGAAGGTGACATTCACTACTGCCAAGTCGCAAATGTGTGTCAGTCATTTGATTCATGACTTTTTATCTGGATGTGCTCGAATAAGGAAGAACCACTATGTCTGAACTCCTCAGTTAGTGATAGCTCTTGAATTTACCAGTTGAGGTATAAATGGAAAACAATGCATCAGAATTTCCTTATGATTACACCTATCAATAGACCCATCAGGTCTAGGTATTCAAAAAATATGAAACACTCTTGGCTATACATAGACAAGACTCAAAAATAAGTCAAACACACATAGCAGTATAAAGACCAAATTCATTAAAGGAACTCTTTGTTGATAAGTTCCTTTACATTCGAGAGGTGCACAATAACAAACACCTATCGAAACTAGCTACTGGTGTGTGATAAAAAAGACATGTCAAGTATTCGTGAGTCCCATACCCGACAATGGTTATCCTTGTGCAAGAGAAACTAGGAGAGTTTGCCTATACATTCCACTACTCCCCAAGACCACCATATAGTGTTGAGCCGCGGACATGGAGAGACAAGATGAAGAGCCACGTCACAAAAATTTTGTTAATTAACACTTCCTGAAGAGGAGTATGTTGTAGAGTTTGAAGTGCCGCAGTGTATCACCTGGTTTTCTGAAGAATACCAAATGCTAACTATAGGTGTGCCCAAGATGTTCACAAGACATATATAGCGACAAAAGTAGTAAATATCAGAAGCAATGCTTTATTACATATAACGAAACATATTTACATTAACTTACATATATATCAGAGTACAATAAAAACTATTTTTAATCTTTTATCATTGGGTCTCCATATTCTATAGGGATGGTTGAATGGAGGAGCACTCGCCTAGTACTCATAGAACTCCACATGAAATTTCTTAATTAACTTACAGGTCGCTCATATGTGCAAAGATGACATCAAGCAGTTCCAATTTGCAACAGAAACAACGACTAGAGAGAATCAACAGTAACATTGTTTGTAGGATAGACGCTTGTTGCAACGGAACCTTTAGTAGTTGTAGTAGTCGCACTAGTCGAGTAGGTCTGAGTAGTCACACTAGTCGAGTAGACCTAGTAGTTTTTGTAATAGAGTTTCTCGTTTCTATTTTCCATTTTTCCGTCAAATAAAAATTAGCAAGCTTTCTTGCCGTCCTTCTAAAAAGACTCTAGTGTATTGTGATTTTGTGGCTCGGTCTTCATCAAATTTGCCTTAGTTTTGGCTCCAGAAGAAGCCATATATGCTTGTCTAGTAGAAAATTTTGATTAAGCCGGCAAAAAATCCATAACATAAATCCTAACGATATATAAATCAAAACGAAGAGGGCCTAAATGTAATAATCGATCAAGGAGTAATATGTATTACAATAGCTTCCTGTCTAAAAACCCAGAGCAAGCAGTAGTGGTAAACAGAGGCATAGATAACACCACATGACACATCACTTGGAAAAAGAAGCAAGAATTACTGAACTGCAAGAGTTTTATCATTAGAGTGGACGAATCACTCATTCACACAAGATAACAATAAGGTACTAACGATACAGATAGATGACGACACATCTATATCAATATTGAGCTAATTAAGCTAATACTGGCACACAGGAAGGAGGAAACTACGACTTGCTCACGAAACCAGCTTCCATCTCTTCTTTCAGTGCTCCTTCAGTCAAAGTGTTGGAGGTGTATCTCCATCAACTGGAATCTCAATCTCCCTCCTCTTGATATGATACTCCAGGGAAGAGCCGTCTTCGGCAGCGCCATATTCAGAGAAATCTTAGAGCAACTCCAACGGTTTTGCAAATGGGCTTTGCATTCTTATTTTTGCAAAAAAGTCTACAAATCTCCTATCCAACGGTTTGGCAAATGGACTTTACATTTTTGTTAACTTGGCAAAATCCTGTGATGGATTGGCATATATGCAAACTCGCGATAGGCTTGGCATTTCCGCCTCGCGTGCTACTCCCACGCGCGCTCTTCCCTCCCGCGCCGCCGGGTTTCCTTATTTGGATTTTGGCAAGTCAATTTTGCCAAACCTTGGAGATAAACTTTTTTTTCCTCCTCCCCATATTGATTTGAGAGTTGGCAAACTCTATGTTTTGCTAAATAAAAAATGCAAAACCGTTGGAGTTGCTCTTAGTTGCGGGTTGCGGCATGTTGGGCTTTATGGAAGCTGAGGAACAAACATCATCTTCGACAATGGTCAAAAGAAGCGTTGACATCTGGAAGAGAATATTCAAGCTTGAACTCGGCCTGGTCTGCACCAAAGCCAAACCCCAGAAAAGCTCACTGATCAACGCCTGGAGAGACTCGCGGTTTTAACAGTCATAGTCTTCTGTGTGGTTGTTCTGTCTTTTCTTTTTGAGCCTTGTTGCTCTGTAAATTTCTTGTACATAAACATTCTTTCATTTAATTAAAAAAAAGAGTTGTTGCTCTGTAAATTTCTTGTACATAAACATTCTGTCACTTAATTAAAAAGAAAGAGATCAGAGGCTCCCCGACCGGTTCGGTAAAAAAAAGAAAAACATGTCCTTTTCATTCATTTCCAATGCTAGAAGGACCAACCGACAACTAAGATATATGAGAGGCAACGATAATTTGATTTGATTTATAGTACCCACTTGATACTATCTTGACGGAAGATGTAACGCAGTGACTTGTGCACCACCATCCTGAACCCATCTTCTGATGATAAAGAAGAGGAAGCAGAGGGATTATTGGCACTACAACCATCGCCTGCGCCACGAACCAGCTCCACACCAGTGAGCAGAGCTGCAATCTTGCCTACACCATACACCTCGCACACACCATCGTAGTCGTCCACCAGCTCATAGATGATCTTGGCAACGCAAAACCTGCCGTCGCCAAGGTCGAGGAGTTGAGCCGAGTCCGTCTCCCACCCCACGGGCGTCTCGAGGCCTTCCTTCCAGTGCTGCGCCACGGTCACCGACGGTCTGTCCGCACCTCTGATGGCGGCATCGATGGCGGCACCGAGGTCCGACGACGTGAACAGGTGGTGCCTTTCGCTGTCGTCCTCATCATCACCGGACCAGGAGACGCCCACCCAGAGAAATTTTGGTGTAACTAACAAGAAAAAGAGAAGAGAAAAAAGTGGAATTGGGAAGGGACGGAGAAGAATAAAGAGTTCAAATATCCATATACAATATTGATTATTTGTTTATTCTAGAAAAGAGAGAAAAAGATGAAACAGGAAGGTTACGGAACTAACAAGAAAAGGGAAATAGGAAATAGAAAAATAAAAAAGGAATTGGGAGGGGGCACGGACGGGAACAACGTTTTTTAACGCAAGATAGGAACTTTCCTCTGATGGGAATACGGATGGTGGCTGTATTTGGCAGACAGATTATTACGGCAGAAATTTTCACGCTTTATCAATAGGTATAGGTATAGATATAGATATAGATTATTATTATGTCTCTTCGTTTCCATATCTTCTATGCAACGCTGTGAAAGGCGGCAGCCACCGGATATAGCTAATTGTCAATCCAAGAAAAAGAAAAACTGGTGTCCGAGTGTCCATCCAAGAAGGAAGTGGATTTTTTTAGTAATCCTGAGCTTCCATTAATTCAAAGGAGGAGTACAATCAGCGACTGCTAGAGAAACTAGCCAGTCCGGTACATCATCAATCCAAAAGAAAGAACGTTCTAGAGCAGATACCGTAGCAGCGTAGACGTGAGCCACCATATTAGCTTCTCTACGTACCCATCTAACCTCAAACTCTAGAAAAACTCCTGCCTACCTTAAAAATATCGAAACAAAGACCTCCAATTAAGGAGCGGAACGACCCTGGATGCTTCAGGGTATTTGCTAGCTCTTGGCTATCCACCACCAGGACGACCCGATTGCCACCACGTGGATCGGTGGATGCCAACGACTCTCTCTCATGATTTCTGGACTTTCGGACATTACTCTCACTAATTTGGTTTTGCGATATTTCCAGTTCCAGATGAAAACAGCCAGCAACTTCAGTTCAAGCAAGAATCCAGATAACGTTTTTTTTTCCAAATATATAGTCTTATTATTCAGCCTTCTGCATCAACTACAATAGTATGTCTTGCCTTGATTATATTTACAAGTATATATGTAAAATAAAATAGTAGATCATTCACTAACATACATCATGCTATTTATTCATTTATATAAATAATATTAGTAATTATTCGGACTTATAAATAATATAAGTAGTAGTTTCATCAGTGTAGTTCCCAAGGCAAATAGTTTACTGTGATGTTGTGGCTCATCAATTTTGCCTTAGTTCTAGCTCCAGAACCATATGTACTTGTCTAGTAGAACTTTTTTTATTAAGCCAGTAGAAAAATCCATAATATAAATCCTACCGAAGGGGAATTATAAATGTAATAATAATCCATCAACTAGAGTGTGTATACTATACTTACTGTCTTGTTATGGTGGAATAGCATGCCTACCCTTTTTGACATCCTTTTGCTATCCGTAATAATTACGAAGAGCAATGGACAATATGATGTCTATA
>DXKC01022214.1:0-16279 GCA_031170775.1 Cymbopogon citratus
ATATATATATATACAATGTGCCAACGCACTGCTCACCATTTGTTTTGTTTTCTTTTTTATCATTTTCGTCAATATATGTGTTATTTTTTCTTCAAAAACCCTCACTATGGGTATTAAAATAGTTGGGTGTAGGAGTAGAAACTAGGCGTAACCAGTAGCTATCATGCTGGCTAGCTACAAAAAATTCAAAATATTAAATTAAGTAACAGCTAACCGGGTGGGTACAAAAATGGTGACTCATTGACGGCTCCATATTCTTGCCATCATGTGACGAGTACCGTAGCAAATGGAAACAACCGGAGCGCTCTCCCACCACACGAAGAAGACAACAACCAATAAAAATCCTAAAATGTAATCAACCACCACCATCTGGTTGCCACGTCACTTCTTATTAGTGAAGAAACACTGCTTTTTGAATTGGTAATAATATAATTTGACCCGTTGTCCGTTGACGTACTAAATGGCTCGGACCATATAATGTGCCCTCCTCGATCGCTTGCCGTCTGCACTGCTCAGCTCCTCGACCACCTTGAGCTCGCCTCCATCAGAATAGTAGTCTCAGACTTTCTCTTCGATTGTCTGCCCTGAAATCCCCTTGAGGGACGCTCCTCGAACTACCACATCTTGCTTGCAGGCAGTAGGCAACATGGGGTCTTCAGGCTAACCGCAGAGTTACACACCGATTGTGTGTTCTCAAAGTTCAATCAACTTTGGATTTAGAGACCAATTCTGGTCCTTTCTCTTGCAGGTGAGTAACCTCTTTTATGCCTTTTTCTCTTCCGGCAACAACAACAGCATATACTTGTATTGCTTGATCGCCCACCATCCTCTGCTCTCACACGGGCTAGAATCTTTACCAACATAAGCATTAGTCATTGTTTATTATAAATATATGTCTTGTCTTTATGTTTATTTTACATAATAGGTATTTTGTAATCTATATCTAGTTGTGGTAAACTTATTATCAAGTACTCACACCGTCCCATTGAAAGTGTTATTTTAGACTTTCCAGACTTCTCGTTGACTTCTCGTCTTATTTAAAAAATTTATATAAATATTTTTTATTTTTTATGACTTATTTTATCATCAAATATACTTTGATGATGATTTATGTATTTTATTATTTTCTTAACAATTTTGAATAAAACGAGTGGTCAAACAAGAAATCTGAGAGAAATCTAAAACGAAGCTTTCAATGAGACGGAGGGAGCACTGATCTATATGTTTTCCATCAATATGCATTTGTTTAAAACCTTAGCCTACACTATGACCATATATTATGACATCATGAATCTAATTCTGATTTTACATGTATTAGTCTAATTAATACACATTCTTTTATCACCAAGTTAAGTTGAAATTGTTATTAACACCCATTTTTACTTTTTGAAAAATAATAATATATATTAAGTTGTGAAATGCACTTTTAAGTACTTGGATGGCATAAACAATCAATTGCAACTTGCACCATATTCTATAAGGTTAGTTGTAGATCTTGAAGGCATGTCTAGGAGATGTAGCAGTGCTAACCTAAAGAGGAATATTAACATTAAGCTTTATAATGAACATTTACTCCCAAAGAATCTCAAAGGCCAAGAAAATATAGCCACATGTGGTATGCACTAAGATGCTTGAATTTTCATACACAAAATTATATGTGAACAATGATTGTATTGTTAACATATATGTTGAAAAATTTAGTCAAAATGAATAAATATATCTCAAATAATAAAATATATAAATATATATCAGGATACTTATATATATATACACTTTATCTCCACAATGGCACAACATATATGTTTACTCCAATCAAATATAATATATTAATATTAGAAGAGGTGATAATTTGGAAACACATTAAATTTTTTTTAATAAAAGACTTGATAATTTAACTAGTTATGTATATTATTTATCATGAAAGCACATGGGTAAATAGATGCAAATTTACTTACTTTACTTAATAGCATAGATGGGTAATTTAAATATCAATTCATGGGAACAACATATATGTAGAGGTAGGTAATTATTTAGAAACAAAAATAAATTCAATGGATATTAGTCCCAATGATGATTAGAGTCAAGTCGAGATGTTTTGACCTTGTGAGAATTTCTATTTCTAGAATTTTTATTTATTTTCTAGTAGGTCTTACAAGGATTAACATGGTGACTACTAAGAACTCTAATTATAATTTTTCGAATTTATCTCTTTTCTACCATGACAAATATTAATTGAGCCCAATAATACCATGAATCTATTGTTTAGTTTCAATTTGTAATCTAGTCGTTGCAGTTTTCTTATCCACATGTCAAGCTAAAACTTTACAACTTATTTTTATTTGAAATCTACCTTTTTCATTTTACAAAAATATAGGTCCTATGTTACCCCCCTTGATTCTTACAATGGTATAAATAGTTATTTAAGCCAGCATCGTAGCACTCAGCATGTTGAACTTTTTATATCACATAATTATGTGTAATAGAAATATTATTGAAACACAGAGTGCTTAGAGTTGAATTATCAAATATTAATATGATATAGTACAATTTTAATCAAAATCTGTAAAATTATATAGACTAACAATTTACAAAATTTCTTATAGCAGAGTAGTTAGCGGTGTCATTGCTTTATGTTTTGTTAAAGCAACAAGGTTATTTTCAATTTCATAATGTAGAGCTGAATAATTTAGATGCAAAGTGAGTGGGTTATTTTGAAATATATTTTATAAAGATAGAAGTGGGTAATTTAGATGAAAATTTATGGGGCTATTTTAAATTATATATCTTTTTATAGTGGTAGAGGTGGTAATATATATAAAAGAGAATTAGTGGGGTTATCTTGCATTATCTTTCATAATGGATGAGGTAGGTAATTTAGATGCAAAATTAGATTATCACCTTTTGTATTTTTCATAGTGGCACGTTGGAAATGTCATATGAAATAGAAAAGTTCCAATAGCTCATATTGATGATGTTGATTAGAGTATATCAACTTAAAAGACCAAGTTTCTAGTTATTATAGGAATTTCTAGAATTCATCTTTTTTTCTTAGAGTATCTGGTGACAATAATATAGGGGAAAATTGGTTCTATAGAACTGAATGATCACTAATATCGTAAAATACTATCCAAAGGTCAAACCAACGTAAAATACCACTGTAACATCCAAAAGGTATCTAGTTCTTCGTTAGCTTTTCACGTTGACGGTGTCAGCTAGTAAGCAATCTGAAAAATTATGAAATTGTTATAAAAACAGTTAGTTAGCAATTGTCACCATGAAAGTAGGGCATCCAAGGAGTTTCTTTGCATGAATTTTCATTCACACTCTGGATCTGCACGTTTAGCCTTGTATCTTGATTCTTGACTTGTCACTATGCACCACATTGACCACAAAAGTCTCAAACTCTCTTTGAATGGCAAATTGTTTCATAAGTAGCACAAATGCATTCTTGTCAACAAATGTTGATCCTCCCTTTATGTCAGGGTTATCTCGATCATATGTGGTGTATGTAACAAAGTCAGCATTGACTATACTGGCTTCATCACTTGGTACAGAATCAGGGTCAAATGCTTGTTATGCTTAGAGGATCACTGGTAGTAGTATCTAGCCGGGTACAAGACTTAGAATACATGAATTGACACACTGAGTAGAACTAACAGAGAGAGAGAGAGACAGAGAGGCTGAGAGAGAGAGAGAGAGAGAGGGAGATGAGTTAGGGTTCCGTCACCGACCATCCACAGGCGCCTTGGAGCTGGAGCCGGAGTCCGCCATGGCGACGGTGAGGGAGCGGACGTCGGGTCGTGGTGCGGTGGCGGCGGTGCTTCCCGTCACTGCCTGCAACCCTCTGGATCGGGTTAGGGTTAGGAGTGTAGGAGGGAGTGGTGGCGGCGATCAACTTAGGTGTTCGTGCCCCGGCTCCCTCCTCCTCTTTATACCGCAGGGTGACAGGGGCCCGTCAGCCATTGTGCGGCTGGGAGCTCCCCGATCAGGAGCGGATCAAGATCCGCAAAGTCCGTTGGGACTTGCAGACCGCAATGACCGTTGGGTCATTTGAGGTGGAGAGATCACTTCTAACAATGCTTTGTGACCCTTCCCCCTTTTCCCCTTTCTTCTCCAATTTCTTGTTTTCTTGCAGAACCTTATCTCCCTTGTCTCCTTACCTTTGGTTTCTTGAGATACCACCATTCTTCATCAGCACCAATTGTTTCATCGATCTCTGTCCGGGTAATGCTCCTTCTGTTCCTCTTCTGCCCTAGCAGGACCAACTCCTGTAAGTCCAAGTTCTGGTATTTGAGCCCATCCTTGACCATTGTATTGTGTCACCTCTTCTGTAGCTTGTGTCAAGGACATAATTCACCTCATTTGTGACTTGAATGTGTAGCTCATTCACCTCATCTGTGACCTGAACTAGCTGCAGATTGCTATCATTTGTGACATTAATGTGCAGCTTATTCTCAACATCTATCACCTCATCTATCACTTGGCTTTCGTTTTCCTTTTGAGTCACATTCAAAGCACTTACATTTGAGCATCTATCAATCGTCATAATAAGCTTGACTTGTCTTGACGCCCGCATTAAGGGCAGAAGCTCCTTATCACTAGCAAGCCGCATAGTTTGACCATTCCGATCTGAATACCAGAAATTTGGCTCCTCATAAGTTGCCTGGCCGCGGGGTGGGCAGGTGGAGTGGCGGCGCAGGCCGCGTGTGCCGTCTGCACAGCCCTACGAATCCTGTGGTGCGGATAGGATTAGATCAAAATGCGTTTTCAGTGCACAAATGGTTCACTGAATGCTAATTCCAATTAACCTTTGACTCTTTAAGTGGTATTTTACGTTGGTTCAACCTTTCAATGGTATTTTACGATTTTGGTGATCTTGTAATGCTATAGAACCAATTTTTCCATCGTTGGAGTTTCTAATTACTAACATTGAGATGTATAATAGTATATAAGATATTTTTCTTGAAACAAGATAGAAATTGATAAACCACTGAATTTCTATCAAACAAGCACTTAATTAGACACTTATTAGCAGCATTTGCTAATGGTGGCGGCTTCTTCCTACGCAGACACGTTAACTCAAGATCTTCCGACCCGAGCACTGTCCAACGTACGAGATGGTGCCTGCGGTAGTGGACAAGGCACTGTCTTACGTGGGGAACAAATTGCTGGGTTACTTCACGGACAATTTGCTCAAGAACTGGGCAGCCAGCATCAACCTCGGCACCAACGTCGAGGCCCTGGAGGGAGAGCTGCTGTTGGTGAAGGCGCTGCTCGACCAAATCTACGGCAAGGAAATACACAACTTGCGGCTCAAACAGCTTCTGGACAAGCTGCAGGAGCTCGGGTATGACGCCGAGGACGTGCTGGACGAGATGGACTACTTCCGCATCCAGGACGGGCTGGACGGCACCTTCCATGCCGGCGACGAGCATGCTGGAGGTTGGGTTCCGAACCTGGCCCTGAATGTGCAACACACAGCAACGGCTACTGCTGGCAAACTGGCTACTGCTGGCAAACTGAATCGTTTGTGGGCATGTTCGAGACCTTGCTGCGACACCATTATCCATGTTGTCGGTAAATGTTTCCCTTGCTCACCTCTGCCATTACTTCATGATGATGATGAAGAAAATAGAGACAGTAGAATCCAGCACAATTCACCAGAGAGAACCCATACAAATGAACCACAAAAATTGACATTTGATAGGGTGGGTGCCTCCAACAAAATGAACAGTATTGTGGAGGAGATGCTGAAATTGAGGAAACAGATTGATGAAATTATTAGGACACATTTAGGTTCTCAGTTGGTCACAGTTCCACATAGTGCGCAGAGTCGTCCCATCTCAAACCCTGGAATCATAGAGCAGAGGTTGTACGGCAGGGAGCTTATGATGAATAGCATGATACATGATATCATAAATGGTAAATATTCCAGTGAGGTCCTCACCGTCATTCCAATTGTTGGTCCTGGGGGCATAGGAAAGACAACTCTTGCACAACACATATATGACAGTGAGAAATTGCAGCATCATTTTTATCTCAGAGTTTGGATATGTGTATCACTTAACTTTGATGTGAACAAGCTGATAGAACAAATTCTACAATATATCCCTCAAGTTGACAACAATGAAAGAATATGTACTCCTGGAGAGTTGATTGGGCAGCGATTAGTAAAAGGAAGAAAACTTTTGCTTGTACTTGATGATATATGGGACTGCAAAAATGAGGATCAATGGAAACAACTACTGCTGCCATTCAAAAAATCACAAGAACGGGGTAATATAATTCTAGCCACAACTCGGTTGCCAGCACAGGCACAATTAATGGTTCAGAAAAATTATCATTCAATACATTTGCAAGGTATAGAAAATGAAGAGTTTAAGGAATTATTCCTGAAAATTGTCTTTGATGATGATGATAAATCTAGAAAGGAGCACACGTTCTTGCATGAAATTGGGTTTAGGATAGCTGTTTATCTAAAGGGCTCCCCTCTTGCAGCAAAAACTGTTGGTAGATTGTTGAAAACCGAACTTACCTACAATCACTGGAGAAGCGTGTTAGAAAATAAGGAATGGGAGCAAAGCAATGACGAGAATAGCATTATGCCTGCACTAAAGTTGAGCTATGATTACCTACCTTCTCAACAGCTCAAGCAATGTTTTTCCTACTGTGCTTTGTTTCCTCAAGATTACAAATTCAAAGAAAAAGATCTAATTAACTTCTTGGTAGGACAAGAAGTTGTGCATTCATCATGTGGTCAAAATAAAATGGTTGAAGATATTGTGCGAAATCATCTAACTTTTTTTTTGAACATTGAACGGCAGGGGAGCCCCCTACCTTTTTTTTTAATTAAATGAATGAAATGTTACAGATAGCAAGTACAAAGCCTTCAGGCTCAAAAGAAGAAAAAATCTATCTAACTAAAACTGTCTCTCCAAGCACTAAGCTGCGCAGCTGTGTTTTGCTTAGCCTTGATACAAACCAGGCCAAGCTCCTGGACAAAGAAAGCTTTCCAAGCTTCTAAGCTTCTATTGGCATTGTCAAAGATAACTTTGTTTCTTAGGCGCCATAGACTCCAGCATGCTGTAATTACAATTTCTCTGAAAATTGGGCTGCTGAAGCTTGCTCTGGCCTGAAAAAGCATGCTTGAGGGGGACTGACTGGTGTCCCAGGAGATTGGAATTGTTGCCCAGCAGGATTGACTGAAGCTACATTCAAAGAACAGATGAAAGTATGTTTCCTCAGTGCCACAGCTGCAGAGGGCACAGGAGTACTCAGGCAGTTGCATATTTTTCCTTTTGAGAATGTTTCTTGTGTTTAATCTGTCCCTTAACAGCAGCCAGAAGAAGAATTTTTGGTTACCCAAATTACCTGAACCCCAAACCCATTTGAATAATGGAGAGTTGGTAGTATTGCCATCCATATGCTTGTATGCCTTTTTGCTGCTGAATTTGTTCGAGCCCCATTTATATGTCCAACTATCTTCTATATCTTCATCCCAATTCCCTGAGTCCATCATTTGTTCCATCTCCTGTAACTGGACCAAAGCCTGTTGAGAAAGTGTTGGAGTAAATACTCTCTCCAATTGATTAGCTAAGTAGAATCTGATTGAGCATTTTGGTTTCCTACAAAAGGATGCCAGTTCTGGAAATTTCTCAGCTAGTGGCTGGTTAATCCAAATGTCAGCCCAAAGCATAACTGAATTTCCCTTGCTTGGTTTGCATGTGGCCATATCTCTGAACAAAGGAAATAGTTTAAGGACATCTTTCCACCAGAAGGAACCAACTGGGGAACGTGCTTGGGGTGGGGTTATGCTGCTGGAGTAGAATTTTGACCATGTGAGGCTGACCCAAGGTGTGTTTGAATGGTTATAAAACTTATCCAGGTGTTTTAGCAAAAGTGCATCATTCTGCCTGCTGATGTCTATAATACCCAGTCCTCCTTGGTATTTTGGTTTGCAGACCTCCTCCCAAGCTACCAAAGCCTTGCCTCTGCTATTTAGTTCACCTTTACTCCATAGACATGCCTTTCTTGCTTTGTCAATTTGTGAGATCACTTGTGGTGGTAACTTCAAAGAGCACATATAAAAAGTTGGGAGGGCTGAGAACACAGAGTTTACTAGAATAAGCCTGCCATTGTAACTTAGGAGTTTACTGATGCCAGATAGTCTCCTCTCTATTCTGTTTATCATAGGTGTGAAATCTTGGAAGCAAGGCTTGGTGGTACCCAAGGGTAATCCAAGGTAAGTAAAGGGCATGGACTCCACCTGACACCCAAAAGTCCTGGCTAGATGAGTTGCTCTATCATTTGTCATATTGATAGGTACCAGGAAGGACTTACTAAAATTGACATGTAATCCACTAGTGTCAGAGAAGGTTCTTAGCAGACCCTTTAGGTTGAAGAGTGACCTAGCATCACCTGGAAGTATCAGCAGGGTGTCATCAGCATATTGGATGATAGGGAAATCATCTTGGAAATCATCACTTAGTGGGTGCTTGAGTACTCCATTGTGCCAAGCTCTGTTAACTACACTTTGAAGTAAGTCTGTGGCTATGACAAACAACAAAGGTGAGAGGGGGTCTCCTTGTCTTACTCCCCTTTTGCAGGAAAATATTTTACCAGGACACCCATTGAGTAGTATAGAAGAAGAAGCAGTCTGCAGAATATTGTTTATCCAATCCAACCACTTGCTGCTGAGGCCCTTCTGCTTCAGGATTTCTGAAATGAAAGGATGCTCCAGTTTGTCGAAGGCCTTTTCAAAATCCAGCTTTAGTATGATAATTTCTTTTTTTGACTTGTGACATAAATGGAGGAATTGAAAAGCCCATGCCAGACAGTCCTGGATAGTTCTTCCCTTAATAAAACCATATTGATTCCTGTGAACCAAATCTAGAATCACTGATTGTAGTCTAATCGAGAGGATTTTGGTGATGGATTTGTAGGAGTAGTTGAGGAGGGAGATGGGTCTAAAATCATTAACTGTTGTTGGGTTATCCTTTTTAGGGATGAGAGCAATTGATGAGGTGTTGATGCTCGAGAGGTCTGTGTTCTGATTACTGAAATCCATAAGCAATCTGATGAAATCTGGCTTCAGAATGTTCCAACACTTTTTGATGAATAACCCATTAAAGCCATCAGGTCCTGGAGCATGATCATTGGGCAAATCCTTCACCACATACTCTATCTCTTCTAGGCTGAAGTTTGTGTCCAGATGAGATAGATCAAAGTTATCTAGTAACAGGTTGAGGTTGTAAGGCATTCCACTGTATTCACTTGTTCCCAGTCTCTCTGTGAACGACTGCCAAAGTAGATTGGCTTTCTGATCATGGTCCCAATACTCATCTCCATTGCTGTCTGTCAAACTAGCTATAAAGTTTCTTCTATGGGCAGTAGTTGCCATCAAATGGAAAAAGTGACTGTTCTCATCTCCAAATTTGACCCATCTACAGGTATTTCTCTGCCTCCAATAGATTCTCTTATATTCCTTTAGCTGATCCAGGTGTCTAGTTACCAATCTTCTAAAAGAGAGTTCAAGTCTGGATAAGTTTCTCTGTTCTTCAAGGCCATCCAGTAAGGCCAAGACCCAATTGCTGTTATAAATGAGCCTGTTCAGGTTGGAAAGTTTTCTGCTCCATTTCCTAAGTCCACTCCTGACTTGTTTCAGTCTGACTGACATGTTTTTAGCAGCATTGGCATAAAAAGGGGCATTGTCCCAGTGTAGCTTAACAGTATCAAAGAAACCAGGATGATCAACCCAAAAATTCTCAAATCTAAAGATTTTTGATTTGGGTATGTTGCTACCAATTTGTACAACATATGGCACATGATCTGACACCGGTCTAGTGAGAGTTTGGACCATTGTTGCAGGATAGGAGATTGACCATTCAGCTGAAGTAAAGACCCAGTCAAGTTTGATGAGCAGAGGATCTTCCTGCATATTACTCCAAGTAAATCTTCTTCCGCTGAAGGGTAGTTCTGTAAGGTCAAGATCCAGAATCAGGTTGTTGAAGGTGGACATCTCATTTGGGTCACCACCTGGTTTATTCCTATCATTCGGCCCTCTGTAGAAATTAAAGTCTCCTCCTAACAGCCAATTATCAAAATTATTTGTGTCAAAGTTCATAAGCCAGGTGATGAAAGCTTGCTTCTGGTCAGAATGAGAGGGGCCATAAATGTTGCTGATACATAGTTTGCTATTGTCCAAAACACTGGTAAACTCGATAGTAACAGCATACTGTGTAGTATGAATCACATTACCACTCAGCAGACTACTATTCCAAACTGTTAGTAGCCCACCAGAAGCACCTACTGATGGGGTGAAAGCAAACTTATCAAGTTGTCTGTGACAAAACTTCTTGATGTAAAAAGGATCAAAACTTTCTCGCTTAGTTTCTTGTAGGCATAATACATGGCAAGCGCTTTCAGAGATCTTTTCTCTAATCCCATCCCACTTGTCCTGGGAATTAATCCCCCTTACATTCCAAAACAGTACCTTAATGTTTCTTGTTCCTGAGGTTGTACTATCCATTAAACAACTGAGTAAGGTTTGTGAGAAAGTTTAGACTTGAACAAGCTAAACAAGTGAATTGAAGAGGGATCAAAGATGAACTGAACTTATGAGAGATCAACCAAGACAGTGCCAGAGCATAGTAAAGCACAAACCAAGCATTCCATTCATAAGCAAACTTAAGATTGTTCAACATCCCAGGATACAGCAAGATAAAAAGCCAGTACAGGCACTGGCATGGAAGCAAAAGGATAGTTTCGAGCACCCACTCAGGAGGTGGGGCTAAAGCATGCTCTAGGGCGTACTTATGCATCGAGAACATCTGCTTCGATCAGCTGGGCAGAAACAGTCTCAGACTGAATCTGGAGGTAGTCTTCAGCAATGCTCACCATCACATCTCTTGGCAGGTGTGGCGCCACTGCTTCCACTGGTGGAATGGCAGCCAAGGGTTCCACTTCTAAAATCCCAGAGTTTTTCTTGCTGGGCTTCTTCTTGCCTTTGAGCTTGCTATCACTTGGGCCTCCCACATTCTGCCCACCAAGTTTGTCCTTATGGGCCCTTGCACTTTCTGGAGACTTGAATCCACCAAGTCTTTCTGCCACACGCATGCTGCGCCTGAAGAAGCTGCTTTCCAGGATTTCCTCCACCTTGGTGCTTTTCTTCTTCCTCCCAGGTGTTTGGAACACAGATGGAGCCTCATCAAGGACCTGCAGCTCTGAATCATCAGTGTCATTATCTTTTTCAGCTACTTCAGTATCCTGGCCTTCAAAGGGCACCAGGACTTGTTCGTTGCTGATGGCTTCTTCTTCAGGACCAGAGTTCATTCCCAGATCTTTAACCTCCACCGTCACTGTGTTGTGGCCATCACCATCTTCCACTTCCATCTGCTCTTCGACCTCATCATCCAGGTCCAGGTCGGGGTAGTCCCTAGCCAGCTGCATCAGGGAGTTGCTTCCTCCAAGGTGCTGGTCAGAGACAGATGCAATATAGATGAGTAGCTTGAAATCGTTGAAATAAGATGGAATTAAAGTGGAGTCATCAATGGATAATGCAGTGAGATGACGTAAGAAGCTGACAGAAGGTGATGTTGGAATGAAATTCATTACCTGCCTCACCAGATTGGGGAGGACTGTGATCACAGGATCAGCTGGTGCAGGTGGCCCAATAATCACTGATCTGAGTCTCGGGGCATTCAGGTTTGCTTCAGTTCCAATCAGATTCACATTCTCGATCTGAGCATTCTCAGGAGCACGCTGCATCACCCACCTATCAGCATTATTCACCCCTTGGTGAACTGGATTCCTGTCCATCTGCATACCACCTTGGCCACCCTGCAAGCTACCCTGCCCACCCTGCAAATCACCCTGACCCCCTGAACCTGAATTACCATTGGCCGGTGGATCTATCCATCTAGGGGCAGGTGGTGGAACCGGGTGAAGTGGGCCAAAGGTTGCAAATCCTTCCTCATTCTGTGGTTGGGTGATGTTGTTTCGTTTGAGCAAATAGCAAGCAGCAGTAAAAGAGCCCCCCAGGACAGGGATGCCAGCATTGACCTTAACATCATCAGGAATTTTGGCATCATCGTGCAGGTTGACTCTAACCACAACTTTCCCAGGTTCATAATCCCCAAACCACTCAACTAGCATACCAAACCCAGAAACAGTTTTGGAAATCACCGATTCACATTTGAGATCATTTGGATATCCTAGCAGCAGCACCCAAGCCTCCCTATCTAGCTCAAATGTACGGACGTTATCTGCTTCATCATGTTTCACAAGATACATGTTGTAGGTGTCATTCATGCGAAAGATTGGACCCAGAAACCTTTCTCTTTCCAAGGCAGAGTTGAATCTAATGTAGGCATCTCCAAGAGGACAGCGATGAATCTCACGAACATAGACAGAGTGGGTATTCAGGAAGTACTCACGGAGGGCCGCTTCCAGAGTGGGGAAGTCGACCGAGTTCACCGAGGGCTGCAGCTTGATGATGGCGAGATCTTCATTGTAGCGGGTGTAGCAGCCGATCGCGTACACCTCTAGCCGCACCGGCGGCCTGTCGCTGCGGTCCACCAGGGTGAAGCCTTCGGGGACGAAGGGCCGGGGGTCGCATGGCCAGTTCGCCATTGGCGGCGGAGTTCGCGAGTTGGGAGCTACAGTGTCAGTCCGGTTTGGAGAATGGAAGGAATTGAAGGAGCCGGACTGGGAGGGGGGAGGGTCAGATAATATAGCCTGAGGGGTTGTCCCTTGGACTTCCTGACGGGAAATTATTTTAATCTTGCCATAATTAGATGCCTTATCAAGGCAATAAGTACAATCATAATCATAATCACAGCAAGATTGACCCTTAGTTCCGGAATTATCCAAATCATTAGTCTTGACCTTCCAAAAGCTGTCGCTGCTTGACTGCGGACCCACAGTGATTGGGCTCGGCCCTTTTCTTTTCCAAACTTTGGCCTTCTGGGAGGACCTGACCGGCCCAATAGTTTCAGCACGGGGAGATACTTTGGGCTGAAGCTTGGAAGGTATCTCTTGGGCCTTGCCCTTCTGGAACGCAGAGTTCGAATTTGGTATTGGAAAAGGCAGTTTTCCGGGGATTGCGCGCGAGGGTGCAGCTCTTTCCAAACTGGGCGACTTGCCAATCTTGGGTAACCAGCGAAGAACACGGCGTTTCTTCCTGTTCATCGGAGTGATTGAGGAAAAGGATTGGTAATAATTCTCCGGATACTGCAGTCTTTTGAACACATTTTGTTGTGGGGGGGCAGTTTGTACTTGCGGAGGAGGAGGGGGTGACGATTGTTTCACCATCTCAGCGTAGCTGAGCTTTTTCCCCCTGCTCCCAACCGTTGTCCATTCAGCCTCCTGTTCAGAGCACCAGGAAGCGAAATCTCTACGCCAATTTGGCCCCCCACCACTCCAGAGATGGAAGAAGATAGCAAAGGATTTGCAGGAGAAATGCTTCAAGCGATAAATCAAAAAACCTATCTCCTTGCAGGAGACAGTGAATCCAAACATCCATCCGGAGAGATGTACCACATTGTAATCCTTGGCGACACCGCCCAAACAGGATTGCAAGATCAAACCCACTGAATCAACATTCAGTTTGAGTGCCGAACGGCCAAAAAGGGAACGCTTTGGCCGATCTGTGAGTCTCCCACTCCCGCACTCTCCCAAGGCCTATGTTAATCCTATTAAACACCTCAACGATGAGTGCAACACATGGGTGCAGAACTCCAAATGCGTTTTAGACTTTTAGTGTACATTATCACGGTGTCTTCAATGAAGAAATGCATGGTAGCTTTCAATTCGGTAAGGACGCAAAACCAGCTTTCCTTTGTCAGGCATGCGATGGTGAACTCTGCAACAAATATCTACTATGTTTTTTTTTTCGCCTATGGGCAAAAGAAGAATTCGTCAAAAGTTTGACCATGTATTCGACAAACCCACTATTTTCTGATGGGTACATACGTGGTAAGTGTAGAGCTATAGATCCCTCTGCCTCAGAATCAGTGTGAATTATTCTTTCACCTCAACACAGATTTATTCAATTATTATTGATTAACTGGCACTGCATCACTATTAATGAAACATTTTCACTAACGATATTTGTAATGTTTCTGCTGGTATTCAAAGTAACTACCAATGTGAAAGGCCAGTAAAACTTAGTAAACTTTATTCCACCTGTGTAATTTACACTTACAGTTTTCTTAACGAAGCTGCCACTGTAAATCGATGCACGTACACTAGCGGTTTTTTAAGGATGCCATCAGTGTAAATTATTTTCTAGAAATTGCAAATTAAGATAAAAATAAGCAAAAAGAAAATTAATCCAGGAGGACCCCACTAAGGCAGCCACACGTGATTTATTTGTAACTTGTTAAATGTGTTGAGTACTCTCTTCGTTTAAAATTGTAAGATTTTATTTTTTTTCTACATAGATACGTAAGTTCATCATGCACCTAGGTATATATATACGCTATTTCATACATAGTAAAAACAATGTACATTTCAAAAGCCAAAACATCTTAAATTTTCATGGCTATGTAACATATCTTTTTAGAAAAATATATGACGCACTAGTAGAGAAGTGGCCTCTACTCCCGGCACCATTTTCATGGTTACTCTCGGTACATTTTTGAACCGAGACTAAAGGAACAATTACTCCTGGTTGGAGGCTCCAACCGGGAGTAACGTGCCTCGGCCAATTGCTCTAAACTTTCCAAGGCACCTTTACTCCCAGTTGGAGCCACCAACCGGAAATAAAGGTCTACCTTGACCTTTATTCCTGGTTGGAGCTACCAACCGGCAATAAACTTATATTTCCGGTTGGTGGCTCCAACAGGGACAAAGACGGACCTTTATTCCCGGTTGGAGGCTCCAACCGGGAGTAAAGGTGTCCTGGAAAGTGGCGGGAAGTGAAACTACATGCCACGTTGCATTTTCGGGGCCCGCCAAAATTTACCTTTACTCCCGGGTTGTATCACCAACCGGGACTAAAGTTCCCTCCTATATATAGTACATGATGCCCTTCTTCTTCTCCTCTGTTCTCCGGCTTCTTCTTCATTCTTTCGGTGGTCCCCATCCACCCGTCCTCCTCCGGTGTTTCTTCTTGGTGCGCCGGGCGACAAGAGACGGGAGGGCTCCTACTCCGCAGGCCTCTCCCTTCCACCCGTCCTCCTCCAATCTAGATCTGCATGCATCCTGTAAGTGATTGCTTGTAGTAGATGCCTAATAATAGTGTGCATTCCCTTCCACCCATCCTCCTCCGATGTGGATCTGTATGCAGTTCATCCTGTAAGGGATTGCTAGTAGTAGATGCCTAATAATAGTATGCATCTGAGTAGCAATTGGTTTCCATACTGGTACTTACAGATTTTGTGTATAAATTCTATACAGCAAGGCGGAGATGGACAATATAAAATTGGAGGAGAATGCCAAAGTGGAGATAGACAGTGATAGACAATTCAGTGTAATGTAAAAAAAATATGTGGAAGTAAATGTTGATTTTTCTAGTGCACAAATTACATGTACATTTATACTTTTAGTTGTGTTATTTGCATACATTACTCAAACTAAAACTTTACTATAAGCACATATTTACATATATTATTTGCAGCGCAAAACGTGTATTGGAAAAACTACATTAAAACTAAAAATGATTTTAGAATTAAAATAAATTTTCAACTCAATAAAAGGGCATGACCTTTATTCCTGGTTCCCAACCCTTTATTCCCGAAAGTTTACTCCGGGTTGCACAACCGGGAGTAAATGGGGTTTGAAACCGGGAGTAAAGGACACTTGTGTACTAGTGACGGCAGCGCAATTCAATACCCGGGTGTAGCTACACCCAGTATCTAAATATACTAAATACTGACCTCAAACTACTGAATAATACTGAACCGCGTCCAGTACGAGTCAGTAATACCTGTCAGTATCACGAAATACTGCATAATACTGACTCGCGAGTACTGAACAGATTCGGTATAATAGTTGGGTGTAGCTACACCCGGATGTTGAATAGCACTTTGCAAATATATGATATATTTTAGCATGTATTTATATTTTCACAATTCTAACTCTCTGACACTGTTCCAAACAGGGCCATGGATTTTGCTCGCATGGCCATGGTGGGCACAACGAATAAAGCAAAACACAAGGTTTGATCCGATTCATGATTCACGAAGTTCCAGGCGAACTTCGTGAAGACGGACATGATCATCTGCGCACCTGAGCACAATGCACACAAGTCCGATAGTACAAAAAAAAAAAAAAAAAA
>DXKC01022311.1:0-11567 GCA_031170775.1 Cymbopogon citratus
AAAAAAAAAATCTTCGCGTTGAAAACGAAATCCAAATCTCATCAAAATATTACCACTAGTTAGAACAACCTTTTTGGCTCAAAGTAGTCTTTGGGTGTGTGAATATTACTGCCATGGTGGACTTTTTTGTTTGCTTGCTTTGCTTGGTCTAATCTATCTATGTACAAACAGTATCATCATAGTGACGCCGTCTTCCTTCCTTCCCTGCTTGCTTTTATAAACCAAGAAAGAAAATCGATGGTCAGGTCAGGTGGGATATATTCGTCGCCAACAAACTCATTTTCCCGTCTCCACTTGTTCCTCTTCTCTCTCGCCTTCCTCTCTTCCTCCCCCAACTCAACTCCGGCCCCATCACCGCCAACGCCTCAACGCCAGCGGCGGGCGGCGCCACCGCCGGCGACGGGTCCGGCGTCGAGCTAGGCCGCCCCCCCAGGCCCGTCCTCCTTACCTCGTTGGGGAGGCGTCGCTGTTGCCCCCGCCCTCTTCTTGGCTGCCGCGGCGTGGAGGGGACGGACAGCTGGAGATCCGCCCGTCTCTGCTTGGATTGCGTCCTTCTCGCGCCGGTAAGCTGGCCACCCTGCCTCGCTCTTACAGTATTCCATGGGTTCCGTTGGTTCGTGTGCAAGGTCGCCGCTGGTTGGTTAATTAGTTCCCGACCAAATCGAAATCTTTATCTTTCCTCTGTCTCGATTTGGTTAGCTTTGATACGGTTTCTGTGTGGTCACTGGTAATCTAGTCTATCCTAGCATCCAAACACGGCGTGATTAGCCTAGTTCCCTATCCTCCTTAGCTCGGCAGCACTCGCAAGAGCAATTGGTCGATCTCATTTCACGCCACACCATAGGACTTGGCATCGGCCCCAAAATTGAGGGTTGAAGTTCGATTCCCAAGTTAATTATGTTTGTTTATTTATTTCTTGAAAGATTGGGCCTTCAGCTGAAGGAATCATGTAGTTAGTGCCCCACTTTTTTTTAATAGCAAGAACAATTTCATGCCCCTCTTCAGTACTAGCGCACCTGCCTGTATATAACTGTAAAAAATGGAGAATAGTAGCAAAATTGACGGTCACTGCTAGAGTGTCTGACTAATCTACTGTTACAAATCGGCTCTACCTGGGTACTTATGCTTTTTTCCTTTTAGGGCAGGAGCTCTCAATTACTTAGCTCCACGATAAAGTTGCATCTCCGTTACTCTTACTTCTGATTGCCATGTATTAATGAGGAGCATATGCCATGCATGATACATCTCTTGAGCCTTTCATCTTTGTCATAAGATGGATACTAAAGCAATACTTTTGTGCCATCTCCTCTATGCTTTCTTTACTTGTGTTGTTGTTCATAACTTAATAGCACTGGAAAGAATTGTTTTGTTGTCACCATAATGAAAATGACCCTTCTTTATATATTATCTAACATCTGGCTCTTCATGTCTCTGTTTCTTCTCCCTGCAGAGGGTATGAACAATGTACTCACCAAAACCAGAATCTAGTTTTGGCCCAAATCCCAACTCAGGCACACACCAGCAACAAATGGAATTACCTGGAGCCAACATGGGTCCCAGTAACGGAGCAAATAACAATAGCAACATGGCTGCCAGGCAACGCTTACGCTGGACAAATGAGCTGCATGAAAGATTTGTTGAGGCTGTAACTCAACTTGGTGGTCCTGATAGTATGTGCTCATACTAATTTTCTTCTTCCAGTTCTTTTATTTGATTTCACTGAACATTTAAGCAGGATTTTCTTCATGTATAATTATACCTTTTTTTTCTCTCATCTAGATGTCATGAACTTATATTCTATCAAGCAAAACTTTCTTTTTTAATACTCCCTGTGTTTTTTTAACATGTCGTATTAGGTTTGTGCTAAGTCAAACATCTGTATCTCCATTGATTTCAAAAAAATATATATGTAGGTTCATGACATAAGATTTATGTTTTTAAATTCACTATGAGAAATACTTTTATCATATAATTTATATGCTGTGAAACTATAAGGATTTTTTTTTAAAAAAAAAGATGGTCAAGGATAGTAATGTTTGCCTTAGGACAACTAATGTCACAAAGAAAGAACAGAGGGAGTACTATGAAAATATGTTTGCTTTATTTTTGGGGGGGTGGGGTGGGGGTGGGGGCAGGATAAGATGTAAGCAATTCTTGACTTCAATACAAATGCAGATGAGTTGCAAAAGCTACCATTCTAAGATGCTTTAAGCCTGGGGATTTTTTAAGTTGCCCACTGAGAACCCACTTTGAAGTTAGCTACAAGACTAGCATCTCAGCTCTCCTATTACTTGGTGCTAAATTTGTTATATTTTTTATAGGGATGCAATCTGCTTGAAGTTTTGGTCTATGAATTTCAAAGATTCTTTTTGGGCTCGATACTTGTCAAACTCTTAGTCATAAAGGTTATTTTTCATAAAGAAGTAAAATTTGCAATAGTTTGGTAGGAATTTTGATGCCAAAGAAAACCTACAGGTCTTTGTGTTTTATTGCTCTACTTATCTGGGATTATGACCCTTTGAATTTTACTTCTACTATGTGTACATGTAATTTTCTGCTTCTGCTAACACTTCGTTGATCGAAACAGGAGCAACTCCAAAAGGTGTTCTAAGAATTATGGGTGTACAAGGGTTAACAATATACCATGTAAAAAGTCACTTGCAGGTATTTGACACTTTGCCTTTTAACAGTTGTTATTTGTCACTTTCACTGTTTACTTCTTTATCTCCTGCAATCATGTTTCAGAAATACAGGCTAGCAAAGTATATTCCTGATGCTTCAACTGATGGTAGGTGTCTAAATTCATCACCATATGTGTGATACTACAGTATTGTTTTAGTTCTTCCTAATTTATATCTCATGTAGGCAACAAGGCCGATAACAAAGATCCAGGGGATTTGCTTGCCGGACTTGAGGGATCCTCGTATGAATACAATTCTAATTCCTTTTAATTTTACCCAAGGGCATAATTCAAAATATAGTTACTTATTCCTTTATGAGTCATTTTTAGAGGAGTTTTACTGGCCTAGTCACATGTCATAAGATGGAAATATGATAATTTCTGCTAGATTTTACAATTTACCATGTACTATAGATGATTAGTTAGATGTGAACATGTTGAAATTCTATTATTGTTAGAACAATAATGCTGAAACTGTACTTAGGTGTGAGCATATTGAATTGTACTCGCTCCTATTTTAGAGTGGTTTCTGCATAAAATGAAATTGACTACTTTATTGCATCCAGATGTTACTTTCATCGCTTCACAAAAAAATGTTGATTCCATCTACTCATTAGTTTTGACTTTTAATAATGTAAGGTGCATAACTATTAGACAGGACATACAGAAAGGTCAAAAACTAAAAATAACTGAACAATAACATTTTCTATTCAACAACAACAACAACTTAGCCTTTTGTCCCAAGCAAGTTGGGGTAGGCTGGATATGAAACCCAAAGAGATAAAAAAGAGGTTCAGGCACCTTGAAACCCAAAGAGATATTCCACTCCCTAATGAACATAGTTTTTCCATTTTAGTCCCTTTAGTTTCTTTTATACTAGATATCTTTTTTATGTAAGCACCTTCCATCATATAAGTTTTTTGTTCGCAGTGGATTGCCGATATCTGAAGCCCTCAAGCTGCAGATGGAGGTCCAAAAGCGGCTGCACGAACAGTTAGAAGTAAGTATTTCCTGGGTGTTCTACACTTCTACCCTTTAGTTTTTGTTGTCTTCATATGATGTGTAGATCTGAGACACATACAAGGATACAGATATTTTCTTCTAAAGGAATTTATTTATTGAACATATTTGTGGTACCTTCTGAAATGTTCGCTTAGGGGTAGGTGGTAGGCCCCTAGTTGCGTAATGCAACTGAGCCTGTCTTGTTACTAAATGTTTGTACTAGAAATTCTTTTGTAGCTATCCTCTTCCACAGTATCTAAGATACGCAAATTCTGCATCCAATGTTGCTGTTTTCTCATACATTCTTTGTTATTTATAGCTGGTCTTGTTTTTGTGCTGCTAAAATAGTAAAACCATTTTCATCATCTTATTTGCTAGTGAACAAAATCAATTTGTTCTTAATATTTGGGACCTCAATGGTTCTATTCTATTATTAGTAGCTGCAAATCTGCAATACACATACTGTTCACATTTTAATTTATAATGTTATTCGTGTTACCAAATTTGCATAGTTAATTGGTTGAACAATTAGATACTTAGATTCAACAGTGGACCATTTGATGTATCAAATGCTGAGATGTTCCTGCTTCACATTTTCTTTAGGTACAAAGGCAGCTGCAGTTGCGAATTGAGGCTCAGGGAAAGTACCTTCAGAAGATCATTGAAGAGCAGCAGCGCTTAACTGGTGTGAAATCTGAAACTCCTGCAGGAGGTGCTTCAGTCACAGTATCAAGTGATCAATTCCCAGACTCTGAGCGGACTGAGCCCTCCACTCCTGCACCAACATCCGAATCTCCAACTCAAGTTGGCGCTTCCAATAGGGACCCCGGGGATCGAACTGAAGCAACCAAGAGTACCTGTCATGGTGATTCTCTTTCCCGCCATGAGCCACTAACCCCTGATTCCAACTGCCAGAATGGCTCTCCTGCAGCTAGTCCAAACCATGAGAGGGCAGCAAAGAGGCAGCGTGGCAGCGGCACTGAATTCTTAGATTCCGAGACTGATTTTTCCCTTCCGCGCCACATCTTCGAGTCGAGCTCAGGTTCAGAGTTTCAACAATACTCAATGTCCTACTCAGGACAGTAGATTCTGATGCTCACATCATCTCAGCATCGTTGCTAGCGGCACGATGTCAATGGTCTGTAGGTCTGGGTAGGCTGATGTCTGGTAGACAAAGCGGTAGTTGTTCAGTGATTGTTTTCATGGTATACGGGACAGCTATTTAAGTTCCTAGGTTTGTAACATGTATGTCCGTCTGCAGTTCAGTTGAGATGCTTACGCTCTGTTCGCTTGAACTTATCAGCTGCAGAAACTATCAGCCGAGCAGCACGTTAAATTTGAAGGCTAAGGATCCGTTGTGTGTGGCCCGTAGACACGAGGTTGTTGTCAGCATGTATTCTTGGTAATCTATGTCAGCAGAGTGTTAGCATTAAGTCAGTTAATTGATAAGTGAGCGGTTCTGTAATCTGTAACGCCTGAATTTGATCATAAACTGAATTTAATTGAGGTAGACATGAACAGTGCTGTGCTGATCTGAACTGGATGCTTCTGTCTTCATGTGCAAGTGCAACGACTGTACTGCAGCCTGTACATGATTATTGCATTTCGTTTTGCGTGTGACAGGCGTGTGTGCTCTGCTCACATTTTGGTTGAAAGTATGATCAATCAGCTCTGCCCACTTTGTGGCATGCCCAGCGTTGCCTGTTGCCGCACACTAGCAGCACAGCACGGCCCAAGCAGGTCGAAGATGAAGATAAACTCCTCTTTTCAGGCATGCAAAACAATTCTGCAGAGAGTGAAATATTCATAGTGGGCATTGGAGAGTTAGAAAATGAAAATATAGCAAAGGCTTTCAACGGTGAGGGAGGAGTCCTTCCAATGAAATATCAGCGGCAACCAATTAGTGATAGAAAACTGACCAAGAGTGAGTTAATTGGGCCTGCTGATAAAATCGAGAAAAAGAGTGGAAACTTTAAGTGCAGTCATTTATCGTATAAGGGGAGATCTATTCTGATTAATACGAGCTTATCAGGTATCTCAAATTCTCAATGCACATAATGGGCTTCCACTGGTTATATGAAGGTACTGACCAGAGACTTGACTCAGCTGGAGGGAGATTTTTCTATGTAGGAGCGAGAAACAAGAAGTATCATATGATCTGCTAAACCTAAGGAGTTTCATGGCTTAGGCTTTATTAACACTAGAGCTATGAACACAAACATTGGTATGCAAGTGGATTTTTAGGCTAAAGAGCTGAGAAGAAAGTAAGTCTATAAACTTCTCAGAGCTAAGTATCTTCCTGTCATGAGTTTCAGCCAATCACATAGCAGAGGTGGCTCTCAGTTGTGGCAAGACCTATGTGGTTAAGCCATGGCATGGTCTATATATGAGAGGGGCAAACGGATGACAGTAAAAATGGGAAGCGATTATGGGAAGATGAGTGGATAGGGGAATTTCCTCTAATGACTACCTTCGCAAGGCTGGTTAGGATGTCCCTGGACCAAGGTTGTACAGAATTCTAAGACTGTAAATGATTTCAAATGAAAAATTACCAAATACAAAGTTTGTTCTCATCAAGCTTTATTTGAAAAAGTTGTGAATTTTATTGTGTTGTAGCATGGTTAACACTGCTGGTTCATACAACGACCCAACAGTGATTAGGAGCTCATCATCACCGCCGGATGGTGATACAAACCGGCTACGAAGATGGACAACCACCGCCTGTTGGTAGTGCGCTTTGATAATTATCACCACAAATGTTAATACGAAACCTGTTGTGATAGTGCTGTATAAGATGACCTGTTCTATATTTGTGGAACTGACAACCCTATATTTGAGTTTTTGTTTTTGTCTTCAAAGTCCTAGTGGACCACATCTCTTAGAGGAAGAAAAGCAAGTAGCAGTATATATTATATTTGTTTATGATTGTGTAATTAGTTTAAAATTTTGTATTGTCTTTTTTTTTTAACGGAACCGACAGAAGAGCTATCTATTATTGTATTGAAAAGAAAGGGGGCCTAGAAAGGGACTGCACAACCATATACATCTTTATACAATGGAGCCAAATCTCAAAAATCATCGTCTCAGGAGGTGCTAAGCATGTAGTGCAATAATAAGTTAGAAACGTGTTTTGCTCCCACCATTGCCCAGAGACCATCTCATCCTAGATTTTTTGGACTAGTTGTGTTGTCACCAATAATTCCTTGCACTTGAAGATTCTATTATTTCTTTCGTTCCACACCTCCCAACATACAAGGATGATGATTGAAATCCTCATCTCGTCCCTGATGGTATGCAATCCATGTTATTCCACCAAATTTGTACGAGTCTCCTAGCACCCAGGTGGAAGGTAG
The DNA here is from genome assembly GCA_031170775.1 of Cymbopogon citratus. Lineage (NCBI taxonomy): Eukaryota > Viridiplantae > Streptophyta > Magnoliopsida > Poales > Poaceae > Cymbopogon > Cymbopogon citratus. Next base: position 7,036 of record DXKC01022311.1, read on the forward strand.
CAACTGCTTATTACCCAACCATAATGCAATTCCCTCCCAGATACACCTAGTATATCAATAGTCTTGGAATAGACGATGGACGCCAGATTCTTGAATGCGCCTGCATAGGGGGGCGCACTCCATTGTTCGGCCATCTCCGGGCTTGTCCAAATTCTGTTTTGGATGGCTAGCCATGCAAAGAATTTGCATTTTCGCGATGCCTAGACTCAGATGAGTTGCTTGGAATTTATTAGTGTTTCTCCAACAAATTGCGCGTGGTCGACCGATCCTGTTGTGAATTTTCCATCCGGCTTCAATTTCCATTTGATGTTTTCCTCCTTGGCTAAATGTAGCCGGATGTTGCTAAGAGCATTCCAAAGCTGAATATACTCCACAAAGTGCTGGGAGGTAAAGCTTGCATGTCGCAAGTCTACATCTTTGATCCACACTCGGTTTAATTTGCATACTTTCATTGATTGAAATTCGGAAGATATTTGGTGCTAGATCTTGGGGACCTTTTACCTATCAGTTGTGTCACACGTCGTGTTTGGGTTGTTCAGTGTCCTTCCTTCTTGCTCCCATTCTTGATAGGTGTAGTGGAGATGCCAATTAGCAGGATCGAAGAAGATGATGTTGACAATGGGCAGCCACCCACTGCCCCCATTTTTGGGTGGAATCCAAGCTTGCTCATCAGGGTTAGTAGGTACTCCTAACGGATGAGCCAAAAGCCTCTATGATGTTAAGCTTGAAAAACAAGGCTGGGGTCTTGGATCTATGGAATTGTACATTGGATGTGCAAATTGAATTACATGCTTTCGGAGTGTTTTAGAGCAGTGTTAGCCCTACATTTTCAAGGGCCCTAATGAATACTCATTGAGACGGGCTCCTTCGCTGAAGTATAAAGAAATCATGCATTATTGTAGGAGGCATTATTGTCAAGCTGCCATCTTTTTTTGATGGATTTTGCTATTTCTCTAACCCATACGAGATAGGTGAGATCGGGCCTTACTTTCAAACGAAGAAAGGTCTTCGACAAGGATATACACTATCTCCCATTCTTTTCAACATTGTAACTGATATGTTAGCTGTACTAATTTGTAGAGCCAAAGCAGATGATCAGGTTACTGTAATAGTACCACATCTAGTTGATGGAGGTTTATCTTATGCCGATGATACAATACTCTTTATGGATCATGACCTGGAAAAGGCTCGCAACATGAAGTTATTACTTTGTGCATTCGAGCAACTCTCAGGGTTTAAAATAAATTTTCATAAGAGTGAAATATTCTGCTTTGGAGCAGCCCAAGAATCCTTGCCCCAATATACTGTGCTTTTTGGTTGTCATCAAGGAACTTTTCCAATGAAGTATTTGGGCATTCCTATACATTATAGGAGACTATCAGATACAGATTGGAAAAGAGTTGAAGAACGTTTTGAAAAAAAGACTAAGTAGTTGGAAAGGAAAACATTTGTCAACAGGTGGGCGCCTGACACTGATTAATTTAGTTCTTAGTAGCTTACCTATGTATATGATGTCCTTTTTTGCGATCCCGAATGGAGTTCTTAAAAAGCTTGATTACTTCCGATCAAGATTTTTTTTGACAAAGTGATGAACAAAAACACAAATATAGACTTGCCAAATGGGACATTCTGTGCCAACCCAAAGATCAAAGTGGACTTGGAATTCATAACTTAGACATTAAGAACATAGCCCTTCTCAGCAAGTGGATTTTTAAATTGCTCACAACACATGGTACTTGGCAGCAAATACTACGCAACAAATACCTAGGCTCTAAGCCTCTCTCTCAAATTCAATGGAAGAATGGGGACTCACATTTCTAGGCTAGCCTCATGAAGGTTAAACATGAGTTTCTCTGTTTTGGGACCTTCATCATTAAAGATGGATCACAAATAAGATTTTGGGAGGATAGATGGCTAGGTCAGAGAACCCTACGCGAGCAATACCTTTGTCTTTACAACATAGCCCGCCACAAGCAAGAAACTATAGCAGAAGTGTTAAGCACCTCCCCACCTGCTATATAATGGAGAAGAGATTTGATCGGAGACAAATTAGTGGCTTGGAATGATTTACTTCCACGTATCACTAATATTGTGTTAAGAGAGGAGGAAGATGAATTTCGCTGGAACTTACATCCTAACGGACAGTTCTTAGTTAAATCACACTAACCGGCTATGATCCATAACGATGTGCCTAATATCAATAAACAACTTTGGAAATTAAAAGTTTCATTAAAAATCAAGATCTTTTTTGGTACCTGCGTAGAGGTGTAGTGCTAAGATGAGACAATTAAGCACTTCTTTGAATGTTGTTTTACTCGTGTTGTTTGGTCAGTTATTCATGCGGCTTCAGGTTTGCCTCAACCAAGTAGTGTCTCAAATATGTTTGGGATTTTTTTTGGGGATTTGGCTGTGCGGTCTTAGTAAAGAACTAAAATCTTTAGCCTTACTAGGGGCAGCAGCTACATGTTGGTCACTTTGGCTATGCAGCAGGAATGATATAGTTTTTGAAAAGAAACACAGTGCTTCTCCACTGCAGGATTTAGTTGCAGTGGCATCTCAACGATTGACGCAGGTGGCCAGGGAGTTTTTTTACCTGGGTATATGGGTGGAAGTCTAGTCTACGAATTGAATGTTACTAGTGTGTCTGTGTTTTCTTAAATTTCTATTGTAAGGCTGTGTGCATCGAGGCTGGGAGTGTTTCAAGATTTTTGTATCACCTCGATATAGTGATCTTGAAATTAATAAAGCTTTCATCATCGAAAAAATACGAGACAGGAGGTATCTAAATAGCTTTATGCTGGCTAAAAGTTTGATAGCTCTGACGCCCATGTGGCGTGGCGCAAAAAAAAAAGATTCCTCAAAATATCTACAATGCAGACAAGAAGAAAAACAAGCAATATCTCAAACAAAGAATACGACTACTTTCTAAGAAGAAGAAAGGCAACTGCTATGTTTGTATTAAGGCTAGTGATCATGTATAGGTAGAAGATTAAGGTTATGCATACACGTGAAGCATGTTTATGCTAAGTTATTAGTTTGAATAACCTCATGTGCCACTGGGACCGGGCATCAGATACCAAATCCTTTTGCTTTACTAAAAGTAAGGGCGCCACACGCGATCGGACGTCCGAGCGGCCCACACGGCCCACCACGGTCTCTTTCCCATCGGACGCTCCCGCCCCCGCTGCACCTGTGTCCCCAATCCCCATGGTCCCGACGCACCCGCCTGTCCGTCTGCCTTCTTAATTTTCATTGGACGCTCTCACACTCATGTCCCCGTGGCCCCACGCGCCCACCTTTCTGTCCGCTATTTTTAAAAAGAAGCCTCCCTAGCATGCATTAATGGACTGCACTTGAATCTAGAAAAAACAGATACGTTCACATGAAAGCTAGTGCTCCTCCTAGGCATGTAGAGTATTGTACTGTGTCTGCATGTCCACATGCAAAAACCGCCCCCGCTAAAGAGTGTTCCTAGCATATACTGTGTCTCGTGTTTGACACCGTGTGTTGCTATCGCTCACCTACATGCATGTGAGGACTGTTACATACGGGGTACGATAATGTTGCAACATAGATATATTTCTACAACACATATTTAAAACAAACGAAACATTTACAAAAATACTCTTGCAACATGTAGGTATAGCAACTGCAACATCGAGAAAAACACATTTGCAACATACACTTGAAAACTAAATGAAACATTTTGGATAGACGCTTACAATGTAAGCAACATTACCCCATGTGTAACATCCACATAAATCACTCGTAACATAGGTCTAAAACAGATGAAACATTTGCATCATACATTTGCAACATACATGTATAACTACTGCAACCTATGCAATATCCAGATAAAATACTTGTAATATACGTTTCAAACACCTAAAATATTTGAAACACATAAATTGCAACATCGTACGTGTATAACTATATATACAAGACCGAATATATTTTAAAAACCAAATGTATCTTTTGAAACATTGAAATAAAATACACGCAACATATATATAAATATTTTTGAAACTACACACAACATTATCTGAAACATACGAAACATACTCCTCAATCCCATAAAAAATATTGTTTTAGCATCGAGAGTGTGAATAGCCACCGCAACATAACAATCAGATAAATATTTTCACCATATTACTCGAAACCGCTGGAACATTTAAAAATATACTGTACTTAGCTTGATGTGGGTACAAGGCAACTTGGTTTGGACACGGAGACACAGCAAACAGCAGCAGTAGGCCCTAGTGCTAAGCACGTGGAACGTGGTCAGACATGGCAAAAGGAGGCCAGCGGCCCTAGGCACATACGGACCCCCACCGGTGGTACAACAAAAATAGTGCACAGTACTTACATACAGTAAGGCCTTGTTTAGATGGCTAGTTTTCGTAATCCGATGAATAGTACTACTTTCGTTTTATTTGGCAAATATTGTTCAATCATAGACCAACTAGGCTCAAAAGATTCATCTCGTGATTTCTAACTAAACTGTGTAATTAGTTATTTTTTACCTACATTTA
>DXKC01022318.1:0-16689 GCA_031170775.1 Cymbopogon citratus
CCGCGAGGCGATGTGGCGGTGCGTAGCTCGCGCAGCGGGGCGGGGCGAAGCTCGCGCCTCCATGGCAGGGGAAGCTCGCGCGGCGGGGCGAGGCGGGGCCGGAGGAGAGGGTGGCGGGCACGCTCGCCGAAGGGGAGGGGCTGCGCTCGCCGGAGAGGATTGAGGCGGGGCGGAGGCGGAGGCGTTGGCGGATAGGGAGGCGGGCGGTTCCGTACGACGCGCGGAGGAAGTGGACGGATGGGATCTGAGCCGTTGGGCCAACAAATTTGTGGGGCGTGGGTTGGTTTTTGTTGGCCCAACAAATATCGGGTCTGCAGTGGGGGCCCTGCTGGAGTTGTATTTTTGGCCTCAGACCCCATATTTAGCTATGGGGGCCCAAGTAGGGGCCCTGCTGGAGTTGCTCTGAATCTCAGTTCTTCCCGCTAGTTTTCTGCCTGGTTTTCTGTATGAATAGTGTTTCAGAAACCTGAGGCTAAAATTCTATGTTGATTGATACAGGCTGACGGAAGGTATGCTCAACTGTCAGTAATTTACCCCTGTTTCCTGGCATCAAGAATGCTTGGAAGTGCTGGTTTTCCATGGTTTTATGGAGCCACAGCTCCCTTCCGGAATGAGGACAGCTTGACAATGGCTTACATTGGCGCTGGACTCGCTTTGTCGGTTGTGGCTTATGATTACCAGGTATACCATGCATATCTCTAACGCAACCACATGTAGTTAGAAATTGGCATTCAAAGTATAATGTGAAGTTATATTCATCCAACAGGAGATTGGACCACTGGTGGTAGTGTTCTGCATCTTCCATGCATGTGTGGGCTTTATTTTGCCTTCACTAGCAAGATTGAGAACAATGTAAGTTACTGGTGCAAGTACGATAAAGCTTAAGTTACAGTCTAGTAGTTTCTGTTTACAAAGCTGGCATCACTGTAGGTACCTACCAAATGAGCTGCGTGGGGGCATGATGAGCTTTTCACTGTCACTGGCAAATGCCGCTATCTTCATTTTCCTGTTACAGGTATCCATCTGAAGTCCTCATTTGAGTGAACATACATTTTTGTGCAAATGTTTGCACAATGCTGAGATCATTTCTTTCGTCTGCAGGGTGCGCACCATCGACACTTTGCAAATTCAACCATCCTGTTCCTTGCATCCTATGGCTTGTTAGGAGCTGGGGGTTGCATTCATATGTTGAGGAGGTGGAGAAAGCACACTCGGCAGAACGCTCGTAGTTTGTAGGATCTTGAGGCACCTAAGGCTACAATAGAAGTTGAACTTAAGGACGATTTTGTAGCAAGCTAGTATCCCACGTTTTCTTTGTGGACTCCACTCATCTGAAACAGGAAACAACATTGACTGGTGATTTTGTGCAGCATATCAGGAGTTAGGTGCAGTATATGGTTTTTTGTTCAAAGAAATTGTTGAGACGGGAGGGAGGATGTCATCTTAATATATTGCTAATTAGGAGCCTCCCTATTCAGAAACCACAGCCGAACAGGACGATACTTTAGTTTGTGTCTGTTGAAAATGGTCGGCATATGTAACTCAATATGAGTATATGACATCAATACATAGAAATCTGGAGTAACACAACCTTCGTGCATGCAATTTAGCAGGCAATGTGTCATCGTGATGGCTTTTTCTTTCTGAGAATTTGATGGCTATAATTTTCTAACACATCGGAAGAAACTACTTTTTTTTAGAATTATCTGAAGAAACTATTTTTTTTAGCGGAATCTGAAGAAACTACATTTTTTTTTTTGAGAAAAATCTGAAGAAACTACTTGAGCTTCTTGACGCGAAGCTACCAAGTCTAAGTGCACGCATGGCCCTAGTCGTGGCCCATGGCCCAGGGAGCAACTAGGATCATGGCCCTAGTAGTGGCCCAAATAACCAGGGAACAACTCAAATTTTTTGGCCTGTCAGCCCATCAAGGGGTCAGCCCAGCTGGGAACAGGGGAGACACTAGAGTCGCGCCGTCGCCCGCCCCGCCGCCGGTCGTCGCTCTCTAGCTCCCACCGGTCTCCGCTCAGCGCTCCGCCCCTCGCTGGCTCACTCTCTCCGTTCTGCGCTTGACCTCCTCCCTCCGCATTCCGCTGCTCCGGCCTGCGCGGCTGCCGGCTGCGCCCTCGGAGGCTCGGCCGGTCACCGGCCGCCCGCTGCCCAGCGCAGCAGCGCCCCAGCCCCCAGCTGCCCGGCCCCGCTCGTTTGCAGACTGCAGGAGCAAGCGAACCGCGAGCAGGAAGTTTGGAACAGCCGAACGGAAGACAGGAACTGAGGAACAGAGTAGCTGCAGCTAGCCTGGTTTGTATCTGGTTTCCCAATTTCAATTTTTGTAGAGTTTTGGTTCCAGTTACATTCTAGAATTATAATTTTCAGCCCTTTACACTTTTGGTTTTTGGCCGCTAAAATTTGGTAGTCTTAGTCAAATCCTGAGACTGACACTGCCAACCTACGGCTGAAAATAGTTTCAGTTTTACCTAGCTGGCTAATGATTGCCCGACAATCATCAAAAGATGCAGACAGATTGTGGATCACACGGTGTCTGCTTATTCTGCATAAAGCTCTGCTTCCTTCAAGTACTTTGGCAGGCATTAGTGCAATGCAACAGCTACTCAGCTGGTTTAAATCAACTGATGCCTACATTACATTACAGGTAACTACATCATGGCACAAACCAGTTCATCTTTAATAAGTTGCAGAACCAACCAAAGTATACTCATATATATCACACTTTACATTTGATATATAATATGCGAAGTCAAATTTATTACAAACATCACGGTTTTATTGCATAAATGCATATGATGCGTGTTCGATACAGAGGAAAGCCACACAAGTTCAAATCCAAGCATAACCAATCATGCAGAACAAATAAACAGACATACTCAGTTGTAAATTGTAATGCGGCCAGGACATAAACACCCGTTCATCTGCAGAACAGATGGCAGTCCACTACAACAGCACACGCACAAACCACCCATGGGATCAAAGGCCACAGGCCCTTCCGGAGTGAAACCTGTTACATACTTCCAGCAGAAAGAGAACGTTGCAGCATCATCGTTCGGCCGTCATCCTCGTGTTCATCTCCTTTTGCTTAGCCTTGAGTTTCTGGTACATTAAGTTTAAGGCTAGGCTTGTTTTGATGTTTGTCAATGGCCTCTATCACCTCATCAGGGACTGCTTGGCCACCCTTGAACTCGAGTTCCTTCAATCTGGGAAGTTTGTCGATGCCAGAGAGGGATGTGGAAGAGGACCAGACAATCTTCTCGAGCCTAGGAGCAGACCCGCTAGTGAAGACGATCTTGGTGATAGCCGAGCAGTCAACAACAAGAAGGTTGAGCCATAAGAAGCCATCCTTTTCTAATGTAGTCTCATTCTGTGTTCCACTGAAAGACCCTTCCAAGAGCACCAGACTGCGTATATTTGGTTTCTTGGCGAGGACCTGTAGAGCGTCTTGCTCTAGCTCTGTACCATGAAGAGTCAGCTTGGCTATTTGTGTGGCATACTGAAACTCAGACGAGAATAGCAACCTGCCGCAGAAGCTGCTGTTCAACTCAAGCTCTTCCAATTTTGGAAGCCAGTCAACTCCAGAAATAGAACCGGTGAAAGACAGAACCATCTTCTCAAGCTCAGGGGCTGATCCATCCTCAAAACTGATATTAGTCAAGTAAGAGCCGGAGCCCTCAACGAGAAGGTACTTGAGATGTTTGAATTCATCTTCCTCGAAGGTGAGCATCTGTTCGACGTTGGTGCATGCAATGCGTTGGAGCCTAAGACACCGTAACATGGGTAGGTTGGCAAGGAGGAGTTACCTTGGCCAGTATGTTTTTATTACCTTCTATGAACAATGAAAGAAGACTCCCCTTGTGCGTGGTGGTGGTTCCCCTGATGCTTAAACTCTGAAGAATCTTCGGATGGTTTTTTAAGGCAGAGCCACTGCCATTGCCATTGTCATCTGCAGGTGACTCATCTGCAATAGCCGCAGGACTAGGAGTAGCAGCAAGGCATGGAATTTTCACTTTGCTATGAGTAGAACCCAATGCCTCGCGTGGTGTGGGTTTGGCTACAGTTAAAATATTGATTGACAGAGAACGGAGGCACTCAGGTAGGTCACTGATCGTCTGAAGCAACTTCTCAAGGTGACTATCCTTATCATCGATAACCACACCCAGCTTCCTCAGCTGCCATAGCTTTCCAATATCATGTAAATCATGGCATTTTCACTAACGCATGCCTTTCTGCTGAAACTAATCCACCGCCTACACCACCCAGAGAGAGAACTTTTCAAGGGCTGCACTCCTGCCAGCAACCTTTGGTGCTGTTTTCTGCCTGAACAAATTCCGACAACAGAAGGTTCGCCTTCCTCCTATATACTGCTGGAACTGGAACTGTAGAAGCACAAGGGAATAGCTCTTAAATTTTTTGGCCCGTCAGCCCAACAAGGAGTCAGCCCAGCTGGGAACAGGGGAGCGCGTTCGTCCGACCCTCACGTGCCACGCTGTCTCGTTCTCGTCCTCGTCCGTCACTGGACTCTAGAGTCGCGCCGTCACCCGCCCCGCCGCCGGTCGTCGCTCTCTAGCTCCCACCGGTCTCCGCTCTGCGCTCCGCCGCTCGCTGGCTCACTCTCTCTGTTCTATGCTCCACCTCCTCCCTCCGCATTCCACAGCTCCGGCTCCGGCCTGCGCGGCTTCCGGCTGCGCCCTCGGAGGCTCGGCCGGTCACCGGCCGCCCGCTGCCCAGCGCGGCAGCGCCCCAGCCCCCAGCGGTGGACGCCCCGGCCCCGCTCAGCTGCAGACTGCAGGAGCAAGCGAACCGCGAGCAGGAAGTTTGGAACAGCCAAAGAGGAAAGGAACTGAGGAACAGAGCAGGTGCAGCTAGCCTGGTTTGTATCTGGTTCCCAATTTCAATTTTTGTAGAGTTTTGGTTTCAGTTACATTCTAGAATTATAATTTTCATCCATTTACACTTTCGGTTTTTGGCCTGGTTTGTTTTTCGGTTTTTCCTAACAAAATTTGGTAGTCTTAGTCAAATCCTGAGTCCAACACTGCCAACCTACTGCTGTAAATAGTTTCAGTTTTACCTAGCGGGCTAATGATTGCCCGGCAATCATCAAAAGATGCAGAGAGATTGTGGATCACACGTGTCGGCTTAATCTGCATAAAGCTCTGCTTCAAGTACTTAGGCAGGCATTAGTGCAATCTGCAATGCAATAGCAGCTGGTTTGAATCAACTGATGCCTACATTACAGTTACTGGTAACTATATCATGACACAAACCAGTCCATCTTTAACAAGTTGCGGAACCAACCAAAGCATACTGATATATGTCACACTTTACATTGATATATAATATAAGAAGTCAAATTTATTACAAACATTATTTTACATAAATGCATATGATGCGTGTTCGATACAGAGGAAAGCCACACAAATTCAAATCTAAGCATAAATATAACCAATCATGCAGAGCAAGTTAACACACATACTCATTTGTAAATAAATTGTAATGTGGCCAGGACATAGGCACCCGTTCATGTGCAGCAGAAGTGCAGAACAGATGGTAGTCTACCACAGCAGCACACACACAAACCACACCAAGGGATCAAAGGCCAGAGGCCCAGAGGCCCTTCCGGAGTGAAACCTGTTATATACTTCCAGCAGAGAAAGAGAACGTTGCAGCATCGTCGTCGCCTCGTCGGCTGGCTGGCGACCATCCTTGTGTTCATCTCCTTTTGCTTACCCTTGAGTTTCTGGTCCACTAAGTTTAAGACTAGGCTTGTTTCGATGTTTGTCAATGGCCGTTGTCACCTCATCAGGGACTGCTTGGCCACCCTGAACTCAAGTTCCTTCAATCTGGGAAGTTTGTCGATGCCAGAGAGAGATGTGGAAGAGGACCAGACAATCTTCTCGAGCCTAGGAGCAGATCCGCTGGTGAAGACGATCGTGATGGCCAAGCAGTCGACAACAAGAAGATTCAGCCATAAGAAGTTATCCTTTTCTAATGTAGTCTCATTCTGTGTTGCACTGAAAGACCCTTCCAAGAGCACCAGACTGCGTATATTTGGTTTCTTGGCGAGGATCTGTAGAGCCTCTTGCTCTAGCTCTGTACCACGAAGAGTCAACTTGGCTATTTTTGGCCGCTAAAATTTGGTAGTCTTAGTCAAATCCTGAGTCCGACACTGTCAACCTACTGCTGCAAATAGTTTCAGTTTTACCTAGCGGGCTAACGATTGCCCAGCAATCATCAAAAGATGCAGACAAATTGTGGATCACACGGTCTGCTTAATCTGCATAAAGTTCTGTTTCAAGTACTTTGGCAGGCATTCGTGCAATGCAATAGCTACTCAGCTGGTTTGAATCAAGTGATGCCCACATTACAATTACAGGTAACTATATCATGACTTGCAGAACCAACCAAAGCGCATACTGATATATATATCACACTTTACATTGAAATATAATATAAGAAGTCAAATTTATTACAAACATCACACTTATATTACATGAAACTGTACATAAATACATATGATGGTGTTCGATACAGAGGAAAGCCACACAAATTCAAATCCAAGCATAAATATAACCAATCGTGCAGAAAAAGTAAACACACATACTCAGTTGTAAACTGTAATACGGTCAGGACATAAACACCCATTCATGTGCAACAGAACAGATGTCAGTCCACCACAACAGCACGAGCAAACCACACCATGGGATCGAAGGTCAGAGGCCCTTCCGGAGTGAAACCTGTTACATACTTCCAGCAGAAAAGAGAACGTTGCAGCATCATCGTCCGGTCATCATCCTTGTGTTCATCTCCTTTTGCTTAGCCTTGAGATTCTGGTCCGCTATGTTTAAGACTAAGCTTGTTTTGATGTTTGTGAATGGCCTCTATCACCTCATCAGGGACTGCTTGGTCACCCTTGAACTCGAGGTCCTTCAATCTGGGAAGTTTGTGGATGCCAGAGAGAGATGTGGAAGAGGACCAGACAATCTTCTCGAGCCTAGGAGCAGATCCGCTTTTGAAGATGATCTTGCTGATGGATGAGCAGTTCACAACAAGAAGGTTTAGCCATAAGAACATATCTTTTTTAAAAATAATAGTCTTGTCCTGTCCACCTAAAGACCTTTCCAAGAGCACCAGACTGCGTATATTTGGTTTCTTCTTGGCGAGGATCTGTAGAGCGTTTTGCTCTAGCTCTGTATCACAAAGAGTCAGCTTGGCTATGTGTTCGGCTTTGTAAAACGAGGATAGCAACATGCCGCAGAAGCTGCTCTTCAACTCTAGCTCTTGCAACTTTGGAAGACAGCGAACTCCAGAAATAGAACCTGTGCTGGTGAAAGACAGAACCATCTTCTCAAGCTCACGGGCTGATCCTTTCTCAAAAGTGATATTAGTCAAGTCCGAGCCCTCAACAAGAAGGTATTTAAGACATATGAATTCTTTCTTCTTGAAGCTGAGCTTGTTCTCGTTGCATGTAATGTGTTGGAGCCTGACACACCGTAACTCGGGGAGCTTTGCAAGGGCTTTCAGATCATCTTGGCTCAACAGGGTGCCACATAGAGTTACCTTGGTCAGTACGTTTTTACTACCTTTTATGAACAATGAAAGAAGACTCCCATTGTGCGTGGTCGTGATTCCTCTGATGCTTAAACTCCGAAGAATCTTGGGATAGTTTTTAAAGGGAGAGCCATTGTCATTGCCACTGCCATTGCCATCTGCAGGGGACTCATATGCACTAGCCGGACTAGGAGGTGCAGAAAGGCATGGAAATTTCACTTTGCTAGGAGCAGTACCCAATGCCTCGCGTGGTGTGGGTGTGGATACAGGAATAGTAGTGATTGACAGAGAACAGAGGCACTCATGCAGGTCACTGATCGTCTGAAGCAACTTCTCGAGGTGACTATCCGTATCATCAATAACCACACCTAGCTTCCTCAGCTGCCATAGCTTTCCAATATCTTGTAAATCTTGACTGCACTGGACCTTGACATTAGACAGTACCTCCATGTTTAACATTTTGTCGATCCTGTGAGGAATCTGGCCAAAACTGCTTGGATAATTATTCAGATCAGCGTGACCAGCAAGCAGACGCTTCAGCTTTAAGAGCAGGATATTTGCTGTTGCATGTGGTGGCACCTCAGTTTGTCGGATATCCAATGCCTCTAGCTCACGAAGGTTGTTGATTTCCCTAGGTAGCTGGGTAATATGTGTTCTCCTTAGGTTCAGATACTTGAGCAGTAACATCTTGCTGCAGATGTCCTTGAGGTACCGTTGGTTCTTCCCAACAAAGCACGGGCAACCTTCTAGATCTAGCACCTTGAGCAGGGATACTCGAGATGATTTAGAGAGCCCCTGGAAGAATTTATCAATCTTGTCAGAGCCGCGAAGCTGGAGATCATTAAAAATGGAGAAGTGGCGAGCCAAGTGATGTGACAGGCGTGTCTCAATTATGTGTTGTTTTTTGGCGATGGTGGTAATGATTCCATGAACCGGTTCACCTACGACGCAGCTCTTTACATTTCCTGTGGCACCAATATCAGCTGGATAAACAAGGCACCGGTCAACAAGTGCGTCAAAACATTGGTTGGCCTGACGCACGGAACAGTGCCAATCTTCCTTGGAAGTTAGACCTTCTACAACCCACCGTCCAATCAAGGTTGACCGCCTGATCTTGTGTCCCGGAGGGAAGATAGCTAGGTACAGCAAGCAGGACTTGTATTCTTTGGGCAGATCATTGTAAGAGAACTTGAACATCACCTTGGCTATGCTGTTGAATGATGTTGGCAGATCCTGCAGGATGCTGCGCAGCTTCCGCAACTCCTCATTGCTCCTCTTGGGGTTAGCATACAAAGAATGAGTGAAGATCTTCATGCAGAATTCATGTGGCTCACACTTAGCCAAGATATCATGAACAATTTGGGGGTGGTAGCAGTTGTCTCCATTATTCTGCCCTTGGTGCTGTCTACCAATAAGCTTGAGAATTGTATCATGGTATAGGCCAGCAAGAGAATAGTCGATAGGTTCCACCTGTGGATAGCAATATTCTTTAGCAACCTGGATGTCCTCCTTTGTGTTGGTGACGATCATTATATCGGAGCTGTTGTTTAACAGGCTCATAGCATTTCTGGTATCCTCCAATGTGGATGTGGAAACATCCATCAGCTCGTCAACTTTGAGGATAAACAGGGTACATTCTTTTTTATTCAATTTCCAAGGATGATCCTTCAAGTTTTTTTTAATCTCTTCCACGAGCCCTTTGATCTTCAGCTGCTCTTCGAACTCCTGCTTCATGTTGTCAATCATCTGACAGATTTTTGAAACAGTTTTTGGGTTTTGATCTGAAACAGTAGATTCACCACCTGGCCCTTCACCCTTGTCATATTTTCCTTCCTGCAGCTCCGGTAAGATGTCTTTCTTTGCGTCGTGGATGATCTGTTTGGTTTCATCTTCACCCAATAATGTAGCCGTTGTATTCTTTGTAGCTTGCTTGCCCACTAACGATCTGTCTTGAGCCTGCAGGGGCCTACTACTGCTGCTGCTCATGCTCTTGGGGAACAGATTCTGTAGGATGCGTGCATATTGAGCCTCATCGAGGTGAATCCATGTCGTATGCTGACTTCTGATTTCTTCACCTCCTCTTTCCCCCTCCACCATATGCTCAGCAATTTCTCCTACCTCTTCCGCCACCTCCTCCTCCTCCGTACTTTTGGTTACTTCTGCTTCCCCCTCCAGCATATGCTCGGCTATTTCTCCTCCCTCCTCTTCCGCCGTCGCCTCCTCCTCCCTATGTTTGGTTACTTCTCCTTCCCCATCCACCATATCCTCCTCTGTATTCTTGCCTGCGGCTTCTTCTCCTTCTTCCAACTTCATATGTTTGGTCACTTGTTCCTCTTCAAGCACCTTGTCCTTTTCCTCGGCTTCCATATGCTCCTTGAGCTTCTTGGCGATCTGCTCCGGCGGTAATATATGCATGTCTCTTCTCTTCTTCCCTTGGTCTTGTTGAGACGCAGCAATAGCTTCCTGGAACAGCAGCTGAAGGAGTACGCCGCCTAGGTCTAGCTGGTGGTTAAGCCCACCCAGCAGCTTGTCACCCTTGGGTAGTCCGTCGCCGTTCCCAATCCGACCCTGAATAATATCACTTTTGATTTTGTCAAGCTTTTCATAAACCTTCATCTCTTTGATATTCTCCTTGATTTTAAGAAGAGCAAGAGCCTCCTTCTTCTCACTGTAAATTTGCACCCTTTTGTTGTAAACTTCCCAAGGGTTAAGACCTGGGCCTTGCTCCTGCGTGAGCTTGCACAGAATGTAGAAGAGAACTTCCTCGGCTCGCAGTGGCATATAATTGAGGTGCATGGCTGGGATGTCTACCTCGACGATGCGTTGGTAGCAGCCGCTCTTCGGATTGGAAACCAAAGCTTCTTCTACGAGGGAGAGGAGGTCCGGATGATATGCATACGGTGCCACAGTGACCATGGACAAACTTTCGACGGCGCCTACTTCAACTCCTCCCCACTCCCATAGCTTTTCCTTAACGTAGTCGTCCAGAGTGCGACTGCTGGTCACCCTTATTGTGCTCATGAGTTGATTGTCACCGTCTTCTTCTTCTTCTTCGTTGTCGTCTCCGGCAGCAGCATCATAGCCACCTCGCACCGATGATGATGTCGTCGCCGCTTTCGACTTCCCTGGCACCTCCACGCCGTACCTCAAGCGTCGCTCGCCGACATCACGTGCCCGGTCCTTGAGTTGGCGTAGCTGGACCGCCGCACGGTGCTGCGCGAGCAGCTTGTGCAGGAACCAGTAAACCCACCAGAGGTAGCGCCGGAATCTACCCTTGGCACGGTGGATGTCGGGGTTCCCGCTGTACAGGTAGAGGTCGATGCAGTTGTGGCAGTCCTGGGCAAGCAGCCGCACCTGGGTCATCCAGGTGCGCACCTGCTCGTCGTGCTCCCTGCCGGGCGGAGTGCTCCGGGCTAGGTGCGCCAAGAAACTCTTCATGCTCTCCATCTCCTCCTTGATGAACTGCACGTCGTCCTGGACGCCGCCAAGCAGCAGCGCCTCGTTGCGGACGACGGCCAGCAGTGAGCTCACGGCGCCAGCCGCCAGCTCAGTCATGGTTGATAGTTGCTTCTTCCGTCGGCCGGCCGGCTGGCCGGCACCCGGCTGATAGTTGGTCTCGCGGGGCCGGGCAGGCTAGCTGCTGTCTAGCTGGGGTATGGTGGCCATGTTTTGTGCTGTGCATAGTGTGACTAGGGTGACATACGAGTTATCATGGACTCGGGGGCGTCTGGATGCAAATTAACACGTGCATGGGCATTCAAACGGGACCACGAATAGACCTGCTAACTGTGCTAGCTAAAACTTAGTTTATTAGGCACCGGCACATCATGTAGGATAAAATAAAACGTGGTTGGAACGCCCCGTTCTCAATGGATAGTTTCACATTTAATTATGTGACTTGTATAGAGTTGATAATCGTACTAAAAGAGTTTAATCCGCATTAGATTCGCTTTTTCTTTCTTTATATAAAAATATTGTAATTTCATTAAAAATGCTTACATAGCAGGCTACTATATATATTAAATATGAATGAAGCGCTCACGAGTCACGAACCATACTATCCTCGATACCTCCTTTTACTCTAGGCATCATTGGATTGCTGCCTAAAGTTACCAGAACTAAGCTTAGGCAACCACAATTTTCTTAACCAATGTTTTTTTACTGCCACAGCTTAGCCCTTCTAATTTCTTAGCCGTTTGGTCCACATGCCATAAATAAACTCATTTTCTTGCGCCTATGTGTAAATTTTGTTATAGAAAAGTATGGTAAGATTATAAGTAAAAATTTGTGATAGACATATGCTCCATTAATTTTAAATTATAAGATGTTTTGGCTTCTGCAGATATAATATAGTTTTGTTATACACTTAGATATATATATACTATACTTACTGACCAAGATATATATAATAAAAGAAATGTATGAAAAAAAACAAAATGGCTTATATTTTGGAATGGATGGAGTAGTCATCATATAAAGATGTTTTATTCGGTGCGCACTAAATGGCCCGCATCGCAACTGATTCTCTTTCTGCCAGCAAGGTTCTAGGTTCTGCCAACAACTCTTTCTGCAGTGCCTAGAGGCAGCTATTGGGGTGGCCGTCTTTCCAGGTTCCAGTAACAAAGGACAGCTCCACTTGTCAAGCTCAGCTCCATTACGCCTCGGTCGTTCGGCCCTTCCACTTGAAATCATTAGGACGAGTGTATAAAGTGTGTCGGCGTCACCTAAGTCCATAAACCATTAATTTTCAATACCTAGCTCCCTAAACGTATCAGTTATACCCTTTTAGTCCAAATACTAACTAGGCAAGACAACATGCATGACCATCCTAAGAGAGAGGATTCTCTTGGATAGCACCTGGGTCGCATTTTAATTTTTTCATTGACTATATACATTCATGTGTGAATGATGAAGTGTAAAAAATAGTGACATATGGACCCAGATGCTTTGGGGAGGGCGGGAGATGGGGGACACAAACCCCGATCCGTGTGAACCTGACCGAGGGGTGTGTGTGGCACACGGGTCTATCCTGGACCACCCCACCACACGATGAGAAAGATGAAGGAAAGCACTAAAGAAGCATGGATATATGCTTTGTGAGGAATCGAATGTGCCACAATTATATGATATATATGCTCTTGAGGAATCAGATGTGCAGGAGATAAGATCTTTCCCATCTGAGAATCTGACTTTACTTTTCTGCCAACGGTTCCCTCTGTCCCTGAAAAGAATACACATCTCGGTTTCAAGAAGTAATTTTTTTAAAACTCAAGAAGTCAATTTTAATAAGGTTGAAAAAATATACAAGAAATACTAATATTTATTAATGTAATAAATATAATTCTCTCTCGGTCTCTTCGTTTCAAGGTCATATGTTTTTTATACACGACTTTTGCTACGTACAAAGAAAAAACTATATGCAAAGAACTACTATGTAATGTTTGAACTATTTGATTTATAAACGGCGAAATATATGAGTGTTGGTTGTTGTCGTTAATATGTTGACTATATTAATGAATGTTAAGTAGTGGACCTAAAAACATGTTTCTCGAGGTATATATACATGTATTTGAGTATTTATGTTCATATAAAATTGCACTCGCAAAAAATATCAGTAATTTACCCCTGTTTCTTGGCATCAAGAATGCTTGGAAGTGCTGGTTTTCCATATTTTTATTTTATGGATACGCAGCTCTCTTCCAGAATGAGGGCAGCTTAACAATGCTTACATTGGCGCTAGACTCGCTTTGTCTATTGTAACTCGCATTGGAAATAGGTGTTCAAAGTCTAATGAGAATTCATCCTGCAGGGGATTTGGAGCACTGGTGATAGTGTTATGCATCTTACATGCATGTGTGGGCTTTATTTTGCCTTCCCTAGTAAGATTGAGAACGATGTACGTTACTGGTGCAAGTACGATAGAGTATATACTACGATCAAGCTTAAATTACAGTCTATTATTGTCTGTTTAAAAAGCTGGCATCACTTTAGGTACCTACCAAATGAGCAGCGTGGGGGCATGTTGAGCTTTTCACTATCGTTGGCAAATGCTGCCATCTTCATTTTCTTGTTACAGGTATCCATCTGAAGTCTTCTCTTTCATGAGTGAGTGAACATCTTTGTGCAAATGTTCACGCAATGCTGAGATCATTTCTTTCTTCTGCAGGGCGCTTACTATCGACGCTTCGCAAATTCAACCATCCTGTTTCTCGCATCCTATGGCCTGTTAGGAGCTGGGGGTTGCATTCATATGCTGAGGAGACGGAGAAAGCACACTCGACAGAACGCGCGTAGTTTGTAGGAGCTTGAGGCACCTAAAGGCTACAATACAAGTTGAACTTAAGAGCGATTTTGTAGCAAGTTAGTATCTCACGTTTTCTTTGTCGACTCCACTCATCTGAGGCAGGAAACAACATTGGTCACTGGTGATTTGTGCAGCATACCAGGAGTTAGTTGCTGCTTGTTTCCCCACGCCGGCCGGCAGCCGCTCTGGCTTGGATGAGGTCGTCGATGAGGCGGTGCAGATGAAGGGACGACGAGCCACCTTCCGAGACGGCCGCATGGGCCTTGACAGCGAGATCCCGCGCCCTGCCCCTCGCTGCCTCCCCCGGCCCGCCTGGCTCCAAAACCTTGCCACCGCCCGAGCCACGGCGTTCGCCGGCATGAGCTCCCTCTCCTCGTACCTCGTGCTCCGCGGCCCGCTCCAAACCCGCTCCCCGATCCTGAGCACGTCCGTCACCAGCCGCTCCTCGATGAACTGGTCGAACAGCAACGGCCACGTCAGAATCGGCACGCCGGCCGCCGCCGCCTCTAGCAGCGAGCTCGACCCACAGTGCATCAGGAACGCGGCCACCGCAGGGTGGGCAAGTATCGCCGTCTGTGGCGCCCACCCTCTCACCAACATCCCCCTCTCACCAACGCGCTCCTCCCAGCCCTCCGGCGGCGCCCCACCCGTCGTCGTCCCTCACAACCCATAGGAACGGCTTCCCGGAGGCTTCCAGGCCGAGCGCCAGCTCCCGGAGCTGATCGCCCGAGATTGTGGCATAGGTGCTGAAGCACACATACACCACTGAGCAGCTCGGCTGGGAGCCGAGCCACCTGTTGCATGGAGGCTCGCCGTTACCGCCTGCTGCTGCCGCCGACAACGGCAGTGAGACGGGGCCGATGAAGTAGCAGCGCTTCAAGGATCCGACGCGCACATACATCTCGTGGTACCCTTGCCCCTGGTCTGCGAACGTGTTAACGGCGGCGCCTAAGCATGTGGCCCGCGCCGTGTTGCAACGGTCGAACGCGTATTTAGCCGTCGCCATTGGCCGTCTCAAATACTCCGGCACCTCGCTGATGGGGATCCGTATCTCCGGCCCCGGTAACCCGCCGGGAACGGCAACGTCGTCATGGGAGCCAGAGCCAACGGCGGCGCCGCTGCTGCTGAGTAGGCGCTGTTAGAATGATCTCCACCATTAAGCCCAACGGCTTAATGGGCCTTTGATTCGCGCCCTGATCGGGGGCGCCCAGCCCATCTATGGCTGGAGGGCCCCTGTCACACTGCGCTATAAAAAGAGGTGGGGGCCGGCGGCTCTCAGTACGAGGTTCACCGTGAGCCGTACTCCCCACCGACAAACCCTAAACCCGATATATCGAGGGGCGCAGCCAGTGACGGGAAGCACCTCCGGCGCCGTCACTGCACTGCACCACCGTCGTCACTGCGTCGCCCATCGTCCCCGACCGTCGCTGCCAGTGTGCTGCCTCCACCGACGTTCGTGATGGCCGACTCCAGCTCCTCCAACACCAAGCCCTCTGGTCTGTGCACTCCCTCTTCCCCATCTCCCTCTCTGTCTCTCTCTCTGTGTGTACTGTATTAGGTCTTGTGTTTATCATGTACTCACTGTAACCCACCTAGATCTACTGCTAGAGATCCTAAACGGTCTATCAATGGTATCAGACGCCTGTGCTAGACAGTGGATCTAGTGTCCGGGGTAGAAAGAAGTTGATCTGTTCGGATCAACAAAGAAGAAACCCAACCGAATTCGATTCGGAAAAGTCAAATGAACCCTAACCCTAAATGGGTCAAAGATAGGACGGGGAGGAGGACCTACCTTGGCCTCGCCGCCGTCACTGCCTTCTACCTCGACGGCGGGAGGGACAGCCGCCCAGACGCCGTACACTCCGCACCGGCTTGAGGCGGGACCGGCCGAGCCGTGTGCTCACCGGCGGACAGAAAGGCCCGTCGCGGGCAAAGGACACCGACGCGGAGCCGCTCGACAGCGGCGCGCTCTCCCTCGTGGGGAACGCGCACGCCGGCGAGGGGGCCCATCGCCGGCGCCACATCTCCTTCCTCCGTCAGTCGCCATGGGCGGCAGCTGCTTCATGCGGCGCTGAGAACGCGGGGAAGGAGAAGAGAGCAGGGAAAGGGGCGACCGGTGTACTCCGGCGGTGCCGCCGCCGCACCTCGGCGCGGGCCGCCCGTGAGGGCCATCGCCGCTCTACTGCCTTCGGGCGCTGAAGAGAGAAAGGCAAGGGAGCAAATGAAGAAAGGGTTTGGGGTGCAACCGGTTTGGGGTTTTGATCCTCCGACAAGCGTGCTTGACCGTCCGATCGATGTCAAAGAAGACCGATGGTCGGCGGCTGCCGGGCCAAAATTGGCCCATGCGGGCGAACGAATACCCGGCCCAGGCCCACGTTACGGCCTGGGCGCGGGGGAGCTGCACAGCACGCGGCTGGGCCAGGCTGAATCGGCTGCTGGGCGCGGCGTGCGCGCGGCTGGGCCGTGCAGTACATAGGCCGAAATGGCCATTTGCATAGTAACAGTCAGTTTTTATTTTTCTTTTTTCAGGAACTGTTTTTATATATACTTGAATGAATTTGAATTAAAAGTTAATATAAACTCTGTACAATTTTGTCCAACGACATTTGGTTAGAGAACAGTAAAGTTTGTTCAAAGTTCCTGGAAAAATGAGATTATGATATTGATTAATGTTTTCGCTGCGTATTTAAAGGTTATTGTTTTCATTATTAAATTTGAACCAACGGAAGAATTTAATTTTGGAAAATGGATATGTTTTACTGATTATTATGTTGTTATTATTCTGATCAACGTTGATTAATAGCAATATTATGATGTTGTTAATG
>DXKC01022334.1:0-11972 GCA_031170775.1 Cymbopogon citratus
TACTCGACTATTGGTTGAGGGCTCGAACCAGTATAAAATCGTCTGTCCCGTCTAGTTTGTTGCCATAACCACCGAATTCCGCAATCCACCAAGCTCCTCCGAACAAAAGACACCTTCCCGGTTACCCCGGTGGTGGGCTATCGACCATAAAACGTCGACAGGGTCCCACCGGGTGTGCCAAAAAGTGTGTTGACACAAAATGTGGCGCACTGTGCCTCACACACAGCAAGCTGGAAAGCGTGGCTTCAATCGGGTGCCAGTCAGTTTGACCTGAAACTAACAAGGGATAAAATTGTTAAATACAAAACTGGAACATGCCTGGTGAGACCAGACAGTTCCGTATATACGGCCCTGAAGCCACTTACGACGACATACAGCTATAGAAGCTGTCTGCCAACATGCTCATGGATCATTCGGCTAGTATAAAGATAGAATGTGTAAAAATATTGATTGCCGAATACGTACGCATGAGAAGACATGTTTGAACAAGTTAAAGCTGATCATGATTTAAAGCATAACCAATCTCGACAAACTAGCTGAATTGGGGTCCATGAAGAAGGAACAAACAAGCTAGCACGAATAAACCTATTAAAAACTTGTATCTGCCGCACCACACTTAGTTCTATCAATGTTTAAACACTTTTGACGTGCATGAACCCACAACATGTAACAACCTAGATCGATCTAATTCGGCTACATAAGCATATGATATATCTATCACGATGATATGAAAGTGAGAACGTTTAAGAACAAATAGATCTATAAAAATAAAGAGCCGAAACTTATCAATCTAGATTAGGCAAAAATAGTGTTACAGATATATAAAACATTAAAAACATGCAACACATGATAACTTAATGAATCTACTAGATCTTGCCAAATCTAACAGAGCCGAGAACTATCTTGCTTTGCTAAGCTATCAAGCGGACGCCTGCCACACGACCATCTAGTCAAGATAAACAAAGCATAAGCAAAGACCTCTTGATTGTCAAGCAAACGCCTGCCGCACGGCCATCCAGTCGAGACAAACAAGACTACTTGCATCAACGTCTAAATCCACCACATGATAACAAGGTTGTCGGAACTTACGGAGGTCGACGGATCGATGACTCCTCTCGAAGAACTCGACGACACGACAAAGGACTCAAAACTTGGCACGAGGCCGGTTGTATTGATTTGGTTGTGACCTCCTTTACAATGGTCGAGGGTCTATATTTATACCCCAGACGGAACATAAGTCCTAAAAGACTACGATTACAAAACACTAAGGAAGTCTCAAAAGTACGACGATCTTTAGCTCTAATCCTTCTCGGAGTCTTTCACCATTACGGTTCTTTCCTTCCAATCAGCTTTTTCTTGCCATCTTTCTTTTTTCGAATGGAACCACCGTGTTTTGAGATAGCCGACCACATGGACATTTACCGAATCACCAGGACCCAACCGACCGCACGGATGTTTGCCAAATGCCCTGCCTGTCGTATGCTGGTCCACCTGTCATCTCCTCAGCCTTTACCAAAATCCAGTGTTAACAACTCCTTTTGTCGTCGGCATCTTGAGTAGTAGGTATGGGTAATGTGGTACGCCCATGAATTTTGTCAAGACGGGCCTCCCAAGTATTGTGTGGTAGCATGATTCGAAATCTGCGACTTCAAACTTGATGAGCTCTACCCTGTATTTTTCTAGTGTCCCAAAGGTTACGGGTAATATGATCTGTCCAAGAGGCATTGATGCTTTTCCAGGAACGATCTTGTAGAAGGGAGTGCTTGTTGGCTTGATTAATCCTTCAAAATCTAGCTCCATCTTTCGTAGGGTGTCTATGAATATGATATTGAGTCCAGCTCCGCCGTCGATGAGTGCTTTTGTCACGGCTACTCCGGCTATGGTTGGTGCGAGTACTAGTGGATAACTTCCTGCATTTGCTGCACTTGTCCATTGATCTTCCCTGGAGAAGTGTATTGGGTATTCTGACCAGTCCAAATATCTTGGTGTCGTGGGTTCTGCTGCCATGACTGTTCTTCGTGCTAGCTTGATTTGCTGATTCCCTCTGGCACTGGGTATTCTGGAGAATATCACTGCAAGTTGTCTCTCAGGTTTTTGATAATTTCCTTCTGCCTTGGGTTCTTCCTTCTTTGGTTCTTCTTCTTTCTTTTCTTTTCTACGTGTATTGTTGTATGGCTTGTTGTCATATTTTTCTCTAAATGTTGAGCAGTCAATCAATCTGTGTCTTGCTCCTGGATGAAAGTGGCATGGTAGGTTTTCAAATTCTCTGATTTTCTGAGCTCTGTGCTCTGCATACTCCTTGTAATTGCGTCGGTCTTTGTAGTTGCGGTTGTAACCGGTGTTGCCGTTGTTGAATCTTTTCTTACTTTCAGTTGTGGCGACCATATGATCCTGCCTTGGTCTTTTGTCATTTGATCGGTAGTTGTTCCGAGTCCTATCATAATTGTTCCTATTATCATCAGGTTGCTTGTCCTTGAACCTTTCTCTAGTCTTTTCTTCTGCTTAGATAAGCTTCTCCACTGTCTTTTTGAATTGTTCATTGGTCTTCGCATCTTCGTTGCAGAAGTTGCTGAATTGCCACCTAGCTGCTATCCCTTGTTCAAAGGCTTAAATTACAACTCTGTCAGTAATATCATGCACTTGTGCCCTGCATTCTCCAAATCTTCCATAGAATTCCCTCAGGCTTTCTCCTTTTTGTTGTTTTGTTGCTTTGAGTTCTGCTAGGGTCATTGGGTGTGTGATGATGCCTGCAAAATTGCTACAGAAGGCCCCTTGCAAATCTTCCCAATATCTGATTGATCCTGGCCTGAGTTTTTCAAACCATTGTAGAGGTAGATTTTCGAGTACCATCTGGAAGAATAGAGTCTTGATGTCATCATCTCCACCTGTGAGTTCAATTGATTGCGAATAAACCCTGAGCCATTGCTTGGGCTCTGATTTGCCATCATATTTGGAGTGGTTTGATGGCTTGAATTTGTGTGGTAGTCGTACTAATTGTAATCTTCCTGCAAAACATGGAAATCTATCATAATGTTCCCTATAGTGGCATGGAGAGTTCTCCCTCCTGTATTCTGTTCTTCCTCCTCTGTAGTCTGATTCTCCTTGTCCTTCTTCTCTGTCAAATCTTCAAGTTCTTTTCAGGAAAGGCTGGGTTCTTTGCTGCCGGGATGGTTGATATCTGTTGCTACTTTCGGTGGGTCCTAGTCTTGAAAACACTGTTTTCCTTTGTGGGTCCTCGTCTGCGTGTGGTCTCTTACTCTGCTCAAGTTGCTTCTTTTGCGTTCCGGGTGCTTTCTATTGTTCTCTCTCCTTTTCTTGGTTTCTAAGTGCTGCGAGTTCTTCTATGAGTTCTTCAATCTTCTTATGTTTGGAGTTCTTTGCTGCCTCGCGCTTACTCTTCTTCTTGATCTGTTCATGTTTTTCTTATTTACAAATTTAAACAGATTTATAAATCATGTTTTTCTTATTTACAAATTGCTATTTATCTTATTTTGCTCATAAAATCTGCGTTTTAGCTCCGATTTGATCTGTTCAAGTTGCGTTGGATTCGTTATTTTGTAACCTTCATAATGATACTACTTTTCAGTAGGTTTTCAACTTTTAAAATTCAAGTTTATATCAAGTGAATTATTTTGCTATAGAAAATCTTATAAAACTCTTATCTTGGCCGTTATAGCTCAGTTTTTCATGATCTTGGCGTCTGTGTGATCGTAGCAACATGTAGAATAGTTTTATACACTTTTCAAACTATTTTCTACTATGGCGTACTAACTTAGTTATATATCTTTGTTGGTCTCTTGTATGATTGCTCAGATGCTTGTGTGGTGCTATATGTTGATCGAGTATAGTCGGTGAGCTTTGTGTTGGTGATCTAGAAGAAATTAGAGATCTAGAAGCAGAAGTTTGAAGGTTTGGATTGAAGAACAAGGATCTTTGAGTTTAAGGCAAGTATAGTTTGGATTTACTTTCTGAATCATGATCATGTGACTTAATAAATGTTTAAGCAAATGAATAATAAAGTGACTTTTAACAACATATGGACTTGTCTATAACTGAACCTCTGGGATTTATAGTACAGCAGTGAGGGCTACATGGCTCTGGTTTTAATTCTGTCTGAGGACCTTTCTCTAACGAGTCGGAGGAAGTGCCGATTCGGGGTATAGACCAGCCGCTGTCCTGGAATGCAAGAGTATAGGCTGCGGTTGTGTGCCTTGCAAGAAGAGGGGTTCTATATTCCGATGACTTAGCGCCCCGGCTTTTTAGCCAAAACCTTTGAAATACTTCATAGTGAACCTTGTCGGCCTTCCTTGGAAGTGGGCTAAGAGGTCGACGGGCCTTGGGCGAAAGGGTAAATCATGGCTCACAGTGAAAGTGTACACCTCTGCGTAGAGTTTATTAAACTGGTATACTAGCCTTGCCCAAGGACACGAGCGGCCTTGGAATCGTTATATCAAAGATAATGACCGATGTTGATTAATTGTTTATTATTTATTGTTTTATGCTTTCCATTATTATGTTACATTGACCATGGGTTGTTGGGAAATTATAAATCTTGAAACTATATTTGTTGAGTACAATGTGTACTTATACTTGCTATATTTCCTTATTTGGATGAAAATCCCGGATGGGTATAGATCAAGGATGGAATGGTGCTTTACATGGCAGTTATCATGACGAGTACTAGGAGTGCTGTCAACCAGTCAATGTCCCTGTGATGGAGTTACCACAAGAGAGTCTTGTATATCTATTTCTGCTACTCTAATGTAAAATATTATGTATTGAATATTATTCCTTTATGTAATAAAGCACTGTGATAATACTATTTATGATTTGTCAACTTATATGTGCGACTGTTCTAGGGCGCATATAAGGCTTTTATATATATCCTATTTTGTTCCTTGGAAATATGGGTGTGATAATAAATTAGTTGTTAGGCAACTCACACACGTTTCCCTTTGGATTCGATATTTAAAAACCCTCCCTGGATGAAAGCTATAATGGTATCCGTGCACTTGTAGATCTTTTTTGTGTGCGTTAATTAATACCAACAAGCTTTCTGGTGTCGTTGCTGAAGAAACGGTTGCTGTGATTAGTCAAACCTAATTTATCCATGTATCATATTCTTTTATCTTTTACTTTTTTACCCCAGCCTCTTCATCATTTTTGTGTTCATCCTTATGGATGCTTCAAATTCCATTCCTATCTATCAATATTCTGCTCCCACTGGCGCACAACTAGAGCCACAGAAATCTTCCAAACCTATCCTCACACCTGGCTATGAGTTGCACCCGTGTTTGATTAAAATGGTCCAGGACTATTCATTCTTAGGAGAAGGTGATGAAAACCCATACACCCACCTACTGGAGTTTGAGCAAATCTGTGCATGTTTGCAAATTGCGGGCATGTCACATGAAACCTTAAAGTGGAAGCTATTTCCGTTCTCTTTGATGGGAAAAGCTAGATATTGGTATTCCCGAAACGTATGGAGTGTGCAGGGAGAGTGGAAAACTTTACACTCTAACTTTTGCTTACATTTCTTTCCCATCCCTAAAGTGGTTAGCCTTCGAAAAGAGGTTCTATCTTTTAAACAAGAAGAAAAAGAATCTCTTGGTGTGGCTTGGGCACGTTTTAATGACCTAGTCAATACCGGCCCTAACCTTTCCATTCAAGACCATATGCTTTTACAACATTTTTATGTGGGCCTTAGTGGAAAATCCGCACAACTTCTTGATACATCCTCTAGAGGTGCTGATGTGAACTAGGGTTCCCGATCTTCCGTCAAGTTCAAGATAACTATCGATTTGGGCGAAAAGCGACACACCGACCCCGCTTCAGATCCAAAGACCCAAACCCTGCAATCTTAGCACCACGTCTTCTTTGGTTATCAACCATGTCACAAGCTGGTTGACCTCGCCAAGAAGTCTAATCTCTATTGCGAATCGAAGAACACAAGCAAGAACAAGATAAAACGCAACTCAATTGAAGTGACAATTGTAGGTATATGATTAAGCTCATGAATTTGGGGTTTCACAAACCGATGAACGGTGACTGTCAGTGGACAAAATCATCTAAGCAAAACCCAAAACCTAACGTAGCCGATGGCTATTGATTATATAGTCTAAGGGGCGTCCAAGGACCCTTGCTCATGTCGCTAAGGAGCCCCAACACGTTACAAGGCCCAACGGGCCAAAAGACGGCGACACAGCGCCCGGACAGATTCTGGACGTCTACTTGTTTTGACGATTCCCATTGACTCCCGTGGAATTTGGACCTCAAACCAACGCCTTTGGTTTCCTTATGAAATTATATTTTCAACCATGAGTAGTGTAACACCCCAGCCCATGGCTTAATAGGATTAATAGGATTCTCATACTAACAAGTTGCAACTTCTTTTCGGAAGCTCATCTCTAAAGAACTCCAAGGTTAAGCGTGCTTGGCTTGGAGTAATTTAGGGATGGGTGACTGACCGGAAGTTGTTCCCGGGTGCACACGAGTAAGGACGAAATGCGCAGAAAAGGCTGGTGTTGGTCTGTGAGGATAGTCTATGTCCTAGTTAAGCTACCAGATGTAAGCGGGCCTGGCCTCAAGGAGCCGGGATGTTACAAGTGGATCATTGAAAACGGTGTCCGTATGCGTCCTGGGCATCATTTTACTCCTCGCTGGTCTTGGACTCGGAAACAGGCTCGAACTTGACGTGGACTGGGCCTCCGGCTTGGCTTGGACGTCCTTGCTGGCCACCTAAGGAGGTGGCCAAGGAGGAGGACATCCAAGGGCTTCCTTGGTGAGTTCTCCATCTCCTTGGGTCGTGCTCCCACTTGGGCCAGGTCCCAAAGATGAATAACAAGCCCATGTTGATGATGTAGCTTTTGGTAGAAACAACATAATGTCTTGATGATTTGAAGACCTTGCTGATGTGATATTGAAATGAGACCAGATATATTTGAAATCTTATCAAACAAGCTTTCCAACAAGTGCTCATTGACCTCGAACGCACTCAGGATGGATGAGTTATGGCCTTCACAATGAAGCATCGTCAGGCTACCGATGAACCGAACATTGTACTTTGATGAACTTGCATTTTGGGATACAATTGTACCTACAATAAAATAATGGTATGGACATGTAGAACCAAGTGAATTATATCCAAAGTCACTACACAAATGTAGGAACGGGCACACCTTATAGTCAACGGCCATATCCGATGGTGTCATGTTCTCATAATTCTCCCCTTCTTGATAACAAACCATCCTCGGTTTGAGCTTTGTTGGAGGACAGGTTATAGGTAGTAGCCAACACTGCTCCCCTTCTTAAAATTTAACTTGTTTCTCTATAACAAAACTTAGGGATCTTGACATGACAAAATTATATCTATTGCAGCCCTTTGATTGACCATATTGTTGCACAACAAAAGAAGATTTCAGATTGGAACAAATATAAACTCGGTGTACCATATACTCCCCATTGCAATTATATTTCCCAATAAAGTGATATGTACATCTAGATGACCATGGCAATTCAGCACATTTAAATTCCTCTTCCAAACTACTAACAGCGCATAGAGTATCAAACTCAATATAACCTAAAGTATTTAGAGAAGACAATAATTTAAATTCATCTATCTCAGTAGCAATTGGAAGCAAATATTTATTTCCAGCACAAGTAGTTGGTTCCAAAACAAAAAAATCACTCTCAGTAACTAGTTGTGGACAGGAATAATCATAGCACTATCACACAACTCTTCTTTATCACAAGCACCAGTAGACCGATTACATTGTGACAAAGGCAAATCAAATTTAGTGTCTAGTAAATTTTGCTCTACTGTAGCATGAGTGGTCGATAAATTTATCATATCATCACCAATTTCAGTAATATCAGATTTTGTATTAAGCATAAAAGCATCTTTAAAATTAGGCACTTGGTGATTTTCACATTTCATATCAGCCCGTTTGTTCTCACTAGTAGCACTCTTTTTATCACGCTATATAATTTCATCAGGGTTTAAAATTTTACCAGACTACAAAGATGGTGTGGGTGATGGTTGTGAAGATGCCTGCAATGGTGGAAGTAGCCACTTGCTTGTTTATTACGGCCTCGAACTCTGCAATTGCATGCTCCGTCTCCACAACTGTTGGCTCCACCCTTGCTATTACCTGGTTGAGGTTGTCACCAATGTTGCTCTCATTCTTTTGTTGACATCCCTACAATTCTTTTTCTACAAGCATAGCAAGCTGGAACAAACTGTTAGCAGTATAAAACTCTTTTTGGAAAACAATATCTTGTATGTCATGCCTCAACCCACTGTAGAAGCTTATAATTTTATCTTCCATGTCCTCTACTAACCCACATCGCATTCTACCATTTTGAAATTCAGCATAATATTCTTGGACAGACATATTACCTTGCTCTAACACTACAATTTCTTACGCAAATCATGTTTATAAGAAATAGGAACAACTCTATCACGCATTGCTTCTTTTAGTCTATCCCAAGAATCAGGTTGTTGATGCAATTTACCTAGTTCTTGCCACTAGATTTGAGCAAAATACTTGAATTCACTAGTAGCATGTTTAACTCTAAGTATCCCAAGAACTAGATGTGAATTAAATTCTTGTTCTATAGCCATCTCCTAATTAAAATATTCTTCTCCATCATAAATTCCAGAATAAGATGGTATGGTCAATTTACCTCTCATACCTTGATTATTATAGTCTATATGTGATGGCTAATTGTTCTTCATTTGGTCCATCCTTGCAAACTTCTTGTCCTTGATTTCCTGCAACTCATTCTTAAACAAACACTTGTTGTTTGGCAATGTTAGCAATCAAATTAAACAATCAACTATTTATGGGTCAGTGGAATCACACCCTCACACACGTCTTATCGAGTTCTTACCAAGTTCTTACCAATGCAAGCAGTGAATGGTGCAATCGGTGGCTGGTTCGTGATACCGGTGAGGGCGTGTAGCACCAAGATTGCAAGGGTCTTTTTCTGTACCTATCTGAAGTGTATATATGTAGAGCTTTGGGAGGCTTAAAATATGGTGGCAAGGAATAGAAATAATTTAATTCAGAAATTGCAAGATTGAAAATTAGTCCCAAGCTAGTCTATGTCGCCGGTCTAAACTAGTCCTAGACCTAGTTCAAGGCCAACAATTTAACTCAACATAAGGACTCAAAAGGATGCAAGCACTTCTGAATTTTTCTTTCAATTCTTTTTTACTCTTCCTTTTTTAATAGGTGCGGCTATTTTTTTCACCTCTGCCTTTTTTTGGTGCGGTTTTTATTTTGCACCTTTGCTTTTTGCTATTACTTTCTTTTCAATCAGAAAGGCCGCACAGATCAGTGAACTCGTGAAACAAAGCAATGTGATAGCCCAACTGCACCACAAATTTGATGCCTTGATTTACTAGTAGGCAAAAAGGGCAATTTGGCTCAAATGTGCAATAAACAATGATGATAATTGCAGGCACAAATATTTCAGAACATGTTTGTATTATCTTCCAAAAGTCTTAGAACAAGACTGACCGCACTGGACTTTTCTATGCACGAGAAATAATCAATGTGTATATTATATCTTCCCAAGAACTAGAATAGATTGGAGTTTAGACGAAATTTCCAATTCAACCGAAACTTTGTCTTTATGCTGGGGAACAGAAAGAATGTATTCGATTATAGCTCATGGACGTACACATAGGTAACACAAAGATGCTATGGCGGGCAAAACAATCAATATGATTTGGCGCAAGGATTTTGGAGACAGAGAATACTTGCGCAGCCAAGACAAACATGCAAGACTAGATTGAAACAACACTTAAGCACGATGAACACAAACACACGCAAGGGATGACAATTCAATAAAGCAAATTGGAATTGAATGTATTGCACGGCACAACGAGTGATGGGATCGGGGAAAAACAATGATGAACACAGATATTTTTGTAGGGCAATTTTCTAGATTTATAGCACAAAGCAAAAACACTCGAACTAATGGACAGATTCGAATTTGATGGTATACCTGAAGCTCTCATTACCACTTAATGTGAACTAGGGTTCCCGATCTTCCATCAAGTTCAAGATAACTATCGATTTGGGTAGAAAGCGACACACCGATCTGGCTTCAGATCCAAAGACCCGAACCCTGCAATCTTAGCACCACGTCTCCTCTGGTTATCAACCATGTCACAAGCCGGTTGACCTCGCCAAGAAGGCTAATCCCTGCTGCAAATCAAATAACACAAGCAAGAACAAGATAAAACGCAACTCAATTGAAGTGACAATTGCAGATATATGATTAAGCTCACGAATTTGGGGTTTCACAAACCGCGAATGGCGACTGTCAATGGACAAAATCATCTAAGAAAAACCCAAAACCTAACATAGTCGATGGCTATTGATTATATAGCCTAAGGGGCATCCAAGGACCCCTGCTCATGTCGCTAAGGAGCCCCAACACGTTACAAGTTCCAACGGCCCAAAAGACGGCGACACAGCGCCCGGACAGATTCTGAACGTCAACTTGTTTTGACGATTGCCATTGACTCCGATGGAATTTGGACCTCAAACCAAAGCCTTTGGTTTCCTTATGAAATTATGTTTTCAACCATGGGTGGATGTCAAAAATGGTGTCCGTATGTGTCCTGGGCATCTGTTTTACTCCTCGCTGCTCCTAGACTCCAAAACAGGCTTGAACTTGATGTGGACTGGGCCTCCGTCTTCGCTTGGACGTCCTTGCTAGCCTCCTAAGGAGCTGGCCAAGGAGGAGGACATCCAAGGGATTCCTTAGTGTGTTCTCCACCTCCTTGGGTTGTGCTCCCACTTGGGCCAGGGTCCCAAGGATGAATAACAAGCCCATGTTGATGATGTAGCTTCCGGCAGAAATAACAACATAATATCTTGATGATTTGAAGACCTTGCCGATGTGATATTGAAATAAGACCAGATCTATTTGAAATCTTATCAAACAAGCTTTCCAACAAGTGCTCATTGACCTCGAATGCACTCCGAATGTATGAGTTATGGCCTTCCCAATGAAGCACGGTCAGACCGCCGATGAACCGAACATTGAACTTTGATGAACTTGCATTTTGAGATATATTTGTACCTACAATCAAATAATGTCATGGACATGTGGAACCAAGTGACTACACAAATGTAGTAATAGGCACACCTTATAGTCAATGGCCATATCTGATGGTGTCATGTCCTCATCAGGTGCTTTCTTGTATCTCTCTACTATTAAAGGGAGAGAAATCCTTACAAAAATTCTTGACAACACTCCCGACACTAGCACCCACGATGATTCTCTAGAAGATATAGTTGAGACAATTCCTGATGAAGAACCAGAGATAGTTGAGCCCGAACCTTTAGTTAATCCACCTGAAGCCTTATTGACATTTCTTAGCACGATCACAAAAGGACAAGTAAAACCTATCCCTAGCAAGGCACTAGAAATGTGTTGTTGGCATCCCTAACACGATTACAAAATGTAGTAGGTGAAACCCTACCATCAGCAAAGGCATTAGAGACATACAGGACATCTCTTAGCATTGCTTAAGCCAGGTTGTCATCCCCAACACAATACCAGAGATGTGGTTGTATTTATGATCATGGCACTTATAAAATATGCATTAAAGTTATCCGCAAGCACACAGATAAAATACACCCATTGTAGCATTTCACCCAGGAAAGTTCCAGGTATCGTTATTTATAATTTTACCCATGGAAGCTTAACAGGATGAAAGTGAAAATGATATGGCTATGAAGAATTACAAATACATACTCTAGATACAAACCTAATCACAACTCTTATCTTTACAGGGGTAAGTAACATGATATATTCATATGATAGGGTAAATAAGATAAATGTGGGAATTCCAGGGTGAGAGTGAGAGAAACTCATGGTATCAAGTAGGATACACATATCTAGTGACACGTTAAGAGATTAGATTCCTAAGTTATGTTAGAGTTGATCAA
>DXKC01022361.1:0-10445 GCA_031170775.1 Cymbopogon citratus
CCATTGCCAACTCGCCCTCTCCACAGCCGCCCAAAACCCTCGTCTTCCCCCACCCCACCGCCGGCCTCCTTCCATCGGCCCAAAATGCGGCTCCCGCTCCGCGGCGCCCTCGTCGCCGGTGTGTCCGCCCACCTCCGCCGCGGCCTCTCCACGGCTGGTCAATTCAGCGTTTGCACCGCGCGACACTCCAGCTCGCGGAGCCCCCGCGCTTCTCCGAGCTCCTCGTTCCCGAGCACCACATCAATCCCCTGCCCCGCATCAACTCCGACCCCGTCAGCGTGGGCATCTTCGGTGGCATGGTCTGCGCCACGAGCGGCGACGGCCTCCTCCTCCTCGAGTTCCGCGATGGGCCCGCCACGCCTGCCTTCGTCGCCAAGCTCCGCGCCGCTTGGGAAAGCGGGGCGGACGGGGTCAGCTGCAACAGGGACGACATAGACCCCGACATCACGCGCCTTGTCTGCAACCCCCTCAGCGGCGAGGTGTTCCGCCTCCCGGACATCGACGGCACGAAGAAGGTCCGCGCGCATCACGCCAAGGGCATCCTCACCCAATCCGTGCGCGAGCACGGGCCGCCTGACAGGTACGCCGTCGTTGAGCTCAGCATGGAGGGTGAAGGGGATGAAGGGACCTTCCTCATGCGGCGCTTCTTCTCGGAGACAAGGGTGTGGGACAAGTTGGAGGCATTGACTTCCCCGCTTCCGCGGCCTCGGCGAATTAACATGGATCTCGAGGTGGTGGCCTTTGCTGGACGGTTGTGGTGGCTGGTGGGTCGATCTGACCTGGGGCGCGGTTTTCGCCGACCCATTCAGCGACCGACCGGAGCTTAGCTTTGTCGAGCTGCCGAGAGCGAGCGTGAGGCCATTGCCGGGCCCTGGGAAGAATGAAATCCCGGTCCAAGGTATGCACATGCGCATGGGGGTCAGTGAGGGTAAGCTGCAGTACGTCGAGGTGTCCCACAAAGAGCCTTTTGTGCTTAGCTCGTATACCCTTGACGATGATTGCGATGGCTGGACGTTAGAGCACCAGGTGGCTCTTAGCCCACTCTTGGCCGATGCAGGAACACAGAAGGGGACACCACGAATTGGTGTTGTCGATCCACTGAATGCACATGTTGTGTATGTCATCTATGGCAAGCATGCTCTTGCCGTAGACATGGACATGAGGAAGGTGCTTGCAAGTTCACTGATGAAAGCTGTCCTCCATTAGAAGCAGCATGTTTGTCCGTTTCGCTTAAAGCATGTGTCCTCCCACCATGGCTTGGAACAACCCGGATCCCTTCTGCAGGTTATTAATTTTCACTTGCCTTCTTCTGTATTTTAGATCCATAACTTGTCTTTTGCAGTGTAGTTAGAAATAAGATTTCAGTCTAGAAATTGGTATTATTTCCATATCCCCTATTATTTTGTTCATATATTTTATTATGCAAGACATTTACACTGATATGGTATCACTAAATCAGAGATACATGCCTTTTCGTTTTGTCAAATTGTTATGAGGATTGCCTCCGATGGTAATTGTGTGCATGTTTCTGTAATGCCAGGATTTATTGGTAATATTAGACCGAGGTAGAAAACTTGAACGCATTGGCTTATGAATTTGTTAGCCCATAGTTGGTGAAAGATGTTCTGCTTTGGAATAAAAGCAGTTTGATTTTTGGGGAGCAATAAGTACAATGCTCCTGTCAAGATCAGAAATCAAACTATTGAAAGAGTTTATTTCGTTTGTATCACCCCCAGGTCTGTTTCTGTCATCAACAGATCTGTAGAAGTTAAAGTCTCCCCCAAGGATCCGGTTATCAAAAAGACTAGTATCAAAGTTCATCAGCCATGTTATAAAAGTTAGCTTCTGGTTTGCATGAGCAGGGCCATAAATATTTGTGATGTGGAAATTACTATTATCCAATCTGGAATGCAATTTAACAGTGACTGCATATTGACAAGTGTGTACCACATCACCCTCAAACATACTGCTATTCCAAACCATTAAAAGACCACCAGATGCACCAATGGAAGGTGAATAAGCAAATTTATCCAGATTTCTGTGGCAAAATTTCTTAAGATAGAACAGGTCAAAGTTTTCCTTTTTTGTTTCTTGTAGGCAAAGGACCTGACAAGCACTCTCATTGATTTTCTCCCTAACTGCATCCCACTTGTCCTAAGAATTAATACCTCTAATGTTCCAGAACAAAACCTTACTACTTCTTGTTGTTCCTGTGGTTGTATTATCCATTAACAAACCAGATTGGGAGAGAAAGTGATTTTGGATTAACACTATCCAAAACAGTGCCACGAATCAAAGAGAGGCAGAACAAAATCAGCAAAGTAAAAGCAGATATAGGGCAGATATAGCACAAACCAAACCAACTTAAGCTTAGATAGTAGCAAAGGGAACTGATAACGTAACAGATAAACATCCCATGGCTCACAGCCAAGTTTAGCCAGTACATGCACTGGGCAAAGAGTAGATGACTAAACCAAAATAAATTTGACACCCTTCTGGCCGGTGTCAAGAAAACATGAGGGGCTGACTTATTCATCTATGTTGTCCACTTCTAGGAGGTGAGCAGACACAACCTCAGGCTGCATCTGGAGATACCCAACTCCAATGCCACATATGACCTCCCTTGGCAGATGAGGAGTTGGCTGAGCAATCATGGCCAGTGGGGTGACATCCTCCATCACCTGCGAGTTGCTGGCTTTCTGCTTC
The DNA here is from genome assembly GCA_031170775.1 of Cymbopogon citratus. Lineage (NCBI taxonomy): Eukaryota > Viridiplantae > Streptophyta > Magnoliopsida > Poales > Poaceae > Cymbopogon > Cymbopogon citratus. Next base: position 2,707 of record DXKC01022361.1, read on the forward strand.
TTGGGCTCCCTCCTGGCCTTGGGCTTCTTGCTTCCACTTGGGCCTTCTCCAGTGGCAGCAACTGACTGTTTCTGATGGGCTTTGGCTTCTGCAGGTGATTTGAATCCTGCGCTTTTGTCAGATAGACGCTTGCTGCGCTTGAAGAAGTTGTCCTCGAGAAGGTCTTCCACCTTGCTGGAATTCTTCTTTCTTCCTCTTGGGGTCTGAAAGGAGCTTGGGGCTTCAGACAGTATCTCCAGGTCAGAGTCATCACTATTCACCATGGTACGAGCAGGGTCCAGTGCAGGAGTCTTCAGAACAATGCTTGAGGGAGCGGGATCTTTAGCTTTGCTCTGATCCTTGCTAGCATCATCATCCAAGATCATATTCTCCTCCTCCTGATCCAGGTTCGGGTAGTCCAGTGCCAGCCTTTGCAGTGCATTGTCCCCATAATTCTGGTCGGATATATAAGCAATATAAATCAGGATATCTTCATCATTGATAAAAGATGGGATAAGAGTTGAATCATCAATATTAAGAATAGTGAGATTCCTTAGAAAGATAGGAGTTGGAAGGATTAGAATGGTAGTTATTACCTGCTAAACCAGCGAGGGGAGTATTGTCACAAGAGGGTCTGAGGCAGCTGGAGGCCCCACGATCACAGATCTCAACCTTGTTGTAGTTTGTCCGGAGGGCACCACCATCAGGTTATTGGAGTTAGCTTCCACACCTGCAGGAGCCTGATACATCCTCCAATGATCATTTGCAGAAATTCCACCCTAAAAGGTGGGGTTCCTGGCAGCACTTCCACCAGATCCTTGATTTGGGCCAGAAGAGTTCCCACCCTGATCACCTCCAATCCACCTGGGAGCAGGTGGTGGCACAGGATGAAGATGACCAAAGGTGACATAAGCTTCCTCATCCGGAAGGGCATTGAGATTGTTCTTCTTAAGCAGATAAACGGCGACTGACCAGAACTGCCCTTTGATTGGTATGCCAGCATTGACCTTGACATCATCAGGAATCTTGGCATCATCATTGAGGTAAACCTTGACAACCACTTTGCTCGGCTCATGCACACAAAACCAGTCGACGAGCCTACCGAAACAAGAGACAGTATTTGCGACTATCGAGTCACATTTGAGATCATCTGGGTAACCCAATAGCAGGACCCAAGCCTCTTGATCCAGATCAAACGAGCGAGCATTGTCGGCTTCATCATGTTTAATGAGATACATGTTGTATGCGTTACGGAAACGAAAGATAGGACCCAGAAACTTCTCCCTCTCCATGGCAGTATTGAAATGAATGTAAGCATCACCCAACGGACAGGGACTAATCTCGCCCACATGCACACTATGAGTATCCAGGAAGTACTCACGGAGAGCAGTTTCAAGCAGAAGGAAATCGGCCTTGTCGACCGGCGGCTCGAGCTTGACGATGGCCAGGTCCTCGTTGTGCTTGGTGTAGCAGCCGATGGCGTACACCTCCATCCTGACTGGAGGCCTGTCGCTGCGGTCCACTAGAGTGAACCCAGCGGGGACGAACGGGCGTGGATCCACCTCCCAGTTCGCCATCTCCGAGCACGACGACGAGGACGATGGAGGAGGTACTGTAGCAGGCGGCGGTGGTGGGGATGAAACTGAGTTGGTAGAATCAGGAGAATGGGGGAAGGGGGCAGTAGATATAGGCGTGCCTCTCGACCCTTCCGCGTCTTGTTTGGTAATCGGCTGATAGCATTTTTTAATGCGGCAAATTTTGGCACATTTTTTGGCAAGGTGACCATAATTAAAGCAAATGTTGCATCTTATCTCCGTATTACACGATTGCCTAAAATGACCAGGGCTGAGACACCGGATGCAGTAAGGAATTGCAACCGCTGCCTCTGAAACAGGTTGGGCCTTCTTTCTTTTCCCAGTGGCAGGCGGTTCACATGGAGTAACAGAAATCCCCTTCAATGGCAGGCGGTTCACATGGAGTAACATGCAGGAAGATCCTTTGCTAGTTAAACTAGATTGGGCCTTCACCTCAGCGGAATGGTCAATTACTTACCCAGCCACATTTGTACAACCACTGACTAAACCAGTATCTGATCATATTCCTTATGTGGTACACATTGGGTCTTGCATTCCGAAAGCTAATATCTTTAGATTCGAAAGCTATTGGATTGATCACCTAGGCTTCCTGGAAACAGTTTCTCTCCATTGGGAGAATGCTCCATTTTATGCCAATGCTGCAAAACATCTTTCCTGCAGGTTAAAACAAGTGAGAGCTGGATTAAGGAAATGGAGCAGAAGTCTGTCAAATCTTAACAAAACCATCTACAACTGCAATTGGGTTCTAGCCTTGCTAGATGGACTGGAGGAGCAAAGACCACTCTCTAGACTTGAAGCTGCCTTTAGAAAACTGGTTATCAACCATCATAACAGCCTACAGGAGTCTAAGAGGATATACTGGAGGCAAAGAAATACAGCCAGGTGGGTGAAATTAGGTGATGAAAACAGTCATTTTTTCCATATCATGGCTACTGCTGCTCACAAGAACTTCATTGTCACTTTGTTGGACCACAATGGCCTGCCAATATCAGATCATGAGCAAAAAGCTAATCTTCTATGGGAATCCTTCAAGAGCAGAATGGGTGTCACAAATTATAGTGGTAACCAATATGATCTTAATAGTATCATCCAAAACATAACCCTGCCAGATGACATTGACTCAGATTTTAGTGCAGAGGAGATAGAATCTGTCATAAAAAACCTGCCAAATGAACACGCACCTGGGCCAGATGGGTTTAGTGGAATATTCATCAAAAAATGCTGGAGCATTGTCAAGAATGAGTACACAAGACTCTTCATGGACTTCTGCACCCATAACATTGATCTTTCTAGTATTAATGCATCCAACATTGCCCTGATTTCAAAAAAAGGACAACCCTGAAAGTGTCAATGATTTTAGACCAATCTCGCTACTGAACTATTCTGTCAAGTGCATAACCAAGATTCTGTCCAGCAGGCTCCAACAGGTAGTGTTGCAGCTGGTTCATGCTAATCAATATGGATTTCTAAAAGGAAGAACAATTCAAGATTGTTTAGCTTGGTCATTCCAGTTCCTCCATTTATGCCATCATTCCAAAAAGGAAATTGTTATCCTCAAGCTAGATTTTGAAAAAGCCTTTGATAAATTAGAGCACCAGTTCATCATCGATATACTAAAGCACAAAGGGTTTTCTGCTAAATGGAACAACTGGATTAGAAATATCCTAGGCTCAGGTACATCTTTGGTTCTCCTAAATGGTTGCCCAGGAAAGTCTTTTGCTTGCAAAAGAGGTGTTAGGCAAGGGGATCCCCTCTCTCCATTGCTGTTTGTGCTAGCAGCTGACCTTCTCCAAAGCATTGTTAATAAAGCATGGAGGAATGGGGTGCTCAAACATCCCATTAATGACAATTTTTAAGGAGACTTCCCAATTGTTCAGTATGCTGATGACACCTTGTTAGTGCTCCCTGGAGATGCTACTGTCCTTTTCAATCTGAAAGGTATACTAAGACCATTCTGTGATTCCAGTGGTCTCCATGTGAATTTTGGAAAATCCTTTCTAGTTCCAATAAACATGAGCAATGAAAGGGCTAACCATTTGGCAAACACCTTTGGCTGCCAGGTTGGGAGCATGCCTTTCACTTATCTGGGATTGCCATTGGGAACAACTAGACCAACTATAGCTGATTTTTCACCTATGGTCAATAAAGTTGAAAGGAGACTCTCAGGTATCAGCAAGCTGCTAAGTTACAGTGGTAGACTAATTTTGGTCAATTCAGTCTTTAGTGTACTGCCCACCTTTTATATGTGCAGCCTCAAACTCCCTCCTGGGGTAATCAGTCAAATTGACAAATCAAGGAAGGCTTGTCTATGGAACAAAGGGGTGCTAAATTGCAGAGGGAAGGCATTAGTTGCATGGGAGGAGGCATGCAAACCCAAGCATTTGGGAGGCCTTGGCATAATTGATATTGAGAAACAAAATGATGCCCCACTGTTAAAGCATCTAGATAAATTCTACAGCAACAGTGACACTCCTTGGGTCTCCCTCACCTGGAATACGTGGTACAGTAATAATCAAACCCTCCCACAAGGTAGATCCCCTGTTGGTTCTTTTTGGTGGAAGGATGTCTTGAAGTTATTTCCAAAATTCAGAGATATTGCTGTCTGCTCTCCAAGCAAAGGTAACTCTGTTATGTTGTGGTTTGATATTTGGATTGATCAGGCTCTAAAGGACAGATATCCACAACTTTTCTCTTTTGTGAGGAAGCCTAAAGCATCTATAAGATCACCAGCTCAGTGTGGTATTCTGCCCAACCTTGTCCAATCAGGCCAGAATTCAGTTACAGGAGTTGAATCAAATTATTAACTCCAGAACCTGGGATGAAAACAACAGGGACACTTAGAATTACTCCTGGGGAAACTCAGATTACAGCAGCAAAAGGGCATACACTGCAATGATAGAGACACAGCCAGTCACTCCTCTCTTCAAATGGCTTTGGAAATCCAGTAACCTGGGTAACCAAAAATTTTTCTTCTGGTTGCTCATCAGAGATATGCTCAACACCAGAAATCTGTTAAGGAGAAAACATATGCACCTACCTGATTATACTTGTGTTCTTTGCAATGATAGTTCTGAGGAATCCTCCCAACATCTATTTTTTGAATGCAGCTTCAGTAGGGACTGTTGGAGCCTGATCTCAGTAAACCTAAATCTGAATCTACAGCCACCGGACATGATCATCCAGGCCAGAACCGACTTCAATGACATAATTTTCAAAGAAATCCTCATTACAGGTTGCTGGAGCATTTGGTGCATGAGAAACAAGATAATTTTTGATAATGGGACAAGAAGCTTAGATAATTGGAAAGCCCTTTTTAGGAAAGAGTTTGATCTGGTTTGTCTTAAGGCCAAACCAAAGGTTAAGCTTAAACTCTGTAATTGGAGAGATAGCCTAGGGTGAGCTGATGTTTCTTTTTGCTTTGGGCCTTGAAGGCCTTGTAATTTTGTTGTAAATACCTCATTGTTTCATTCAATTTTTAAAAAAAAAGAGGCCGGGGACTCCCCGGCCGGTTCGGTCAGAAAAAAAAAACAATGCTCCTGTCTAAATTTTTGGTATAACAAACCCTGGAGACCTGAATTTATATTAGATTTATGTACATGTCATTCTCTTTATCTTGTTCATCTTCACAAAATTTAGTATTGAATAATTCGTTTTGGAGTCGTGCTATTTGATTTAAGAATTTCGTCCTCAAACTTTGTGTTAAACTGCTCGATACTATCTCGAATAAAGTTTCACCATAGAAACTTAAAACTAGAGACTAGAGTAATAAGAATGTATGCTCTTGTTGATTCAATGTATCAGTTTTGTTTGCTCTTCAGTTGTCATATGCAATATTTGGAAAAGATTTCCAGTGGGGTTTCTTTTCTGTTGATCAATTATTCATAGTCTTTCTATATATGATTGAAGGAACTGTTTCAAGGAACAAGAACAATGCCAAAAGCAATACTTTATCAGACAGTTTGGTTCGTGCAGACAGGGATAAGGAGAACTGAGATGAAGTAGCAAATGGGTAAATTGGTACTCCCTTAATCTAACTCTTCTTCTTGTTCTTGAAGTGTGCATACTTTGGATCATGAGACACCAATTTATAAAAATATGATTTTGGTTACGTATGAACTTGAGCAGCTATTCTTTTATTTCTTTAGTCTTGTGGTAACACTTTAGACACCGTCGACTATACTTGACCCTTAGAGTACACTGAACTTGCTATCATGTTCCAATATTGAATCTTGATCTCATCAGTTATGCAGATTAGTTTTTTTTTCTTGAAGGGCACCCTTAACTTACTATTGAACTCCAAATTAGGGCAATTTACAAAGTAATCCGGTAGTAAAAAATAAAATACTTGCCATTTTTCCATTTATAGTCTTCGAGGATCGAGGTGCAACTTGACCAGAAGTTTCTATTAGAATGTATTTAAAATTTGAAGCCATTTATTGGATTATTGAAGTACCCCCTCTATTCCAAATTATAGTTCACTTTAGACTTGAGTCAAACTTCTCTAACTCTGACCAAATTGTATAGAAAAATACATTAACACCTAGAATACTACAATATTTTTTTAAAATTCTCGATGAAATATGTCTTGGCTCTTGATGGTGCACTGATGTGAACTGTAGGTGTTAATATATATATTTTTTTTTCTAAAAACTTTCTCAAACCAAGTTTCACTTAGGATAAAGCCAAAATAAACTATAATTTGGAATGGATGATGCATTTCTCAAGACAAATCTACAAATATGGTTTTGTTTGAAAAAAACAATTTACTTAAAAGTTATTTGTTGTCAAACTTTCTTCAAAAGCATGACCATGTTTTGTCCAAAACATGAAGCATTTATGGCAGGAGGGAGTAACTAAGTATGGGAGCCTTAAAAATGTTTTTTGTTTGGCGAGCAAGAGCCTTAAAAAATGTTTGGTCTTGTCATAATTAATTCATTATGGTATATTGCCTCCTATAATATTATGAGCAAATCATTGAAGATTCTTCTTTCTTCATATGCGATCTTTTTACATCTTTCTGCTATTTCAATGCAAGCATGCCAAGTACATTGCTCTAAAAACACAAAGAGAGATGCTAGTATTTATGTTTGCAATGCATATAATTTATAGTCAGATATATGAGGCAAACAAGAAGTATGCCTATAAAACACACTAAGGTTTGCTATTCCTTTGTCACTGCCTATAAAACATAGTAAGAGCTTAAAGGAGGAGTCACTGCCATTCCTTTGTCCAAAGATATATCACTACATATCAAACAAGGATCATGGTGTAATCTTCTGCTAAATGAAGTCATGGATAAAATATTAGCATTCCATCTTTCCATTTTTCTGAATCAGAGGGCTAACTATCATAGTTTCCTGTCTGCTTCTGCTTCTGCTGAATGCAGTACATTGCTTTTTGATATATATCATTTATTTTCCTCATGTTATTCAAACACTTCCCAATATATTTGATTCAGGCCCCGTAAACCAAATGACGGAGGCGTTTAACGAACTAGGGAGTTGATTGATGGTGTTTGCAGAAGTCTCATTTTGGGCAACTCTGGAAAAGTTTGGGTCTATTGGTCCTTGCAGCTTAGCTTTTCAATGCAGTGGAATGACTCGGTTCAGTTAGAATGTAGTGGCTCGTAGCAGCTTACATCTCTGTTCATTGCACGACAGCAAGCCTAAACTTTTTTATGAAAAAGGCAGATGAGTTGTAGAATAACTTGCCAGAAATCTTATTTAGGCATCTCGTCTGTCGTTTACTCGTATCCTGGATGTATCTGTGATCACATTGTTCAAGGGGATAAATAATTCAGTATTCAGTGCTTGAGGAGTGCATGCTTGATTATATGGTGCATGTGCATCACCACTTTTGTGCCATCCTATTATTACTGTCAAATCATGGTCTGAAATAACAGAGCTGTTTGAAGTCTTGTCAATGGTGACTATCTCACTCCATTATCCGCAATTTGAAAATGGTCACTAGCCCGGACCTTCATGTTGTAGTGTTGTACCTGTGTGAAATTTGAGACAACATATCCAATGACTGCAAAATCTTGATTCAGGATATCCGAATTTTGGACTGACCGTTTCAATGCCGTTGCCTGCAGCAGCTCCGCGGTCTGTATTGCTGCTACTAACGAGCTTTTTTTTTTAACCTTTCAACGGGGGGGGGGGGGGG
>DXKC01022381.1:0-14448 GCA_031170775.1 Cymbopogon citratus
GAAAAGAAGATGATTGCGGATGGTGTGGACCTGATGCTCAGGATTGCCTCACAATTGCTGAGCGCAAAAAAGCCAAGGAGGGAGGATGCTGTTCAAGATGCTTCCAACAACAGGGGTGCCGATCAAGATGAGCAACAGTCCTGAAGAGGAGTGAAGACCAGAAGAAGGTGGAGTCTGAGCTTTGCCCCTGCTCTGGGTGCTTCTCCTCAGCTGAAAAACTTCAAGCTCTTTTGTGCTGCTGCGCAAACTGTCTGAACTGTTGTTTTTCTGCCTCTTGCACTGATGGTTAAGCGTATCTTGTCCTTTCCGTTTTCTGGAGGGTTTTCCCCTGCTGCGTTCAGGTGGCCCCCTCATCTCTACGTTCTCTCTTCTTGCTGCTTTCGCGACTCTAGATTTCTTCTAAAATGTCTGATCAACTCTGTTTGTATTCCCGTTCTTTGAATGGGAATGGGGAATCCCCAAGTTTAAAAAAAAAGATACCCAGCATGATGAAGGACTACAAGGATAGGAGTAGGACAGACCGGTGCATAGCCTACCAGTACGCAGCCTCATGTCTGGTAAAATCATACCAAGTCCTGTACACTAAGACACAACTTTTTGTGACACTTCTTATCCCTCTTGAATTTTTTATGCACGAGTGTCATTTAAGACATGCGTTCCTACTAGTCATTCTCTTGATCCTGACATACATCCTCTTCCCATGTATTTTAACCGCGATTGCCCTGGTGCTCTTTGCGTCTGCTCAAAAGGAGGGCTACCATAGTAAACCAGACATCACCGTGTCCTACATATTGCTCGTTGGGGCCATAGTCCTGGATCTTCTGCCTACCTTCACATTCATTCTCTCCATTGTGAGAAAACCATTTCGTCCTAGAACTGTGGTTGATTGGGCAGTCATGATTATTAATAGATGTTTCCTGCGTGGAGGCTGGCATACGAGAAGACAGTGGTCAGAAGAGCTAGCACAATATAACATGACCAGGAGGTACAGTACTAGTGTGGAGGAATACAAAAGATGTAGCATGCCATCCATAAGGAAATGGATCATTAAATATAAACCCTTGGGTGCTTGGTGTGCCGAGATCTTTGACTTAAAACACACACCAGTTACTGACGATCTCAAGTTGTTCGTCCTCGACAGGTTGTTATTGCTGCAAACCATGAGAGAAGAGTGGAACTTTGCCAGCTTCCGTGGTGACAGAGCACTTGGGGAGTGGATGGACAGCCATCAGGTTCCAGAACCTGAAAGGTCAAGCTATGCACTGCACAAGAGCATCAGCACAGTTGATTTCCCGGCAAGCGTGCTCATCTGGCACATTGCAACAGAAATCTGTTACTTCTCAGAGGACAATGGCCATGATAATGAAAATGATGAAACTACTACGACAACGAAGAGGAAGAATAGGAGCAGGGAGCTATCTCAGTATATTATGTATCTGATCTTCAAGTGTCATGTCATGCTTACAAGCAAATCCCGGCTTATGCATAACATAACTCATGAAGAACTCACAGACGTCTTTCGACATGTTCATGTCAATGAGAAAAAAACAGTCGCTGTGATGTTTGAAGCTATGAAGAAAGAAACCAGGGAGGATGAAGCTATGAAGAAAGAAGAACAGCAGCAAGGCTCAAGGCAAGGGATGTCTCAAGACAGGAAGACCAACAATGAAGCGCCGGGCAACAAGGATGCTGCTGCAACCTCCAGTGGGAGTGGGAGAAAGGAACGTCTGCAGAGGACGGTGGAAGCGCTTTACTCTCCAGTTCTGCCTCTAGCTCGTGATGTAGCTCAGGAGCTGATTGGCATCCATGATGAAGCTCACCGCTGGGAATTCATCTCGGAGGTGTGGTTGGAGATGCTTTTCTACACGGCGCCTCATTGCGGGGCGTCATTCCACTACGAGCATCTCAGCACTGGCAGGGAGTTCATCACGCATATTCTCTTTCTTATGCGTTCTCTAGGCCCTTTTATGCCAAAGCCAGGTGCTTAACGTACATGGTAGCCCCCTTCTCAAAGTCACCACAATATATGTCATATATAGCTAGGAGGCAGTAATTGTTATGTAAGAACACACTATGCCAAAAAAGCCTATCAGTGACACCTCGATTCATGACGCAGAAAAGAAATGCGTCACGGATAATCTATCAGTGACGCGGGTTCATGAGACGCGTCACCAATTAGCTATTGCCTATGCCCCAGGAACAAGACGCGTCACTAAACCCTAAACCCTAAACCCTAAACCCTAAACCCGCGTCACAAATAAAAATTGTGATGCGTATTGATGAGGCGCGTCACAGATAGTTGGCCGTATTGGTGACGCGGGTTAACTAGACGCGTCACGGATAAAAAATGTGACGCGGTTATATAGACGCGTCACAAATAGTTGGCGGTATTGGTGACGCGGATTAACGAGACGCGTCACGGATAAAAAATGTGACGCGTGTTATATAGACGCGTCACTAATTGTGCAACAACAAATTTAATAAAAAATGAACCAAAAGTGGAAGCAAGAGGGCTAGAACCCCTGACTTGATGTATCCTAGTGACCTGTTCGACCAGCTGAACAATCAGGTCTGGTTTAGTTTCCCAAATTGGGGGATGGAATTCCTGTAGCGGAATTCCTATAGCATTTCGTTTGTATTTGGTAAAAATTATCCAAACTTTGACTAACTAGGCTCAAAATGTTCGTCTCGCAAAATATAACAAAACTGTGCAATTAGTTTTTTATTTCATCTACATTTAGTACTCCATGCATTCGCCAGTTTTTGTATTTCTGTCTACATATTTTTTTTTCTTTTGAACCGATGAGTCAGGTCCGCAACACCCCGGCCCGCACAACTGACTCTAGTCTCATCGGCGTCAACACCTCTCGTCTTAGATTCAAAAAAAAAAAACACCTCTCGTCTCCAGCTCTCTACCACAGCCGCCCCTCCTCCTCCTCCAGCCCTCCACCACCGTTGCTAGGCGGATCTCTGCGCGGTAGATCCATGGAGCCCAGATCTCCTCGAGGTGATGCCCTTGGTGACCTCCGTCAGCCTTCCCGAGCAGATCTGGCCGAGGCATGGCAGTTCAGGTGGGCAGCACAGTGGTTCCGGCGGCGGGCGTGGGGATTCAGGCCGCGGTGCTTCAATTTCGGCCCTGGGCACAACAGATCGGGCGGATGGCGGGGTCCCGCGCGAGTTACTATGCCGGCGGGATCCAGATGCGTTGGTGGCAGCGGCGGCGGGATCCAGATGCGCTGGTGGCAGCGGCTGCGAGATCTAGGCACACGGCGGCAACCCTTCGACATGAATCCACCCTAGCCAATGTGAGTCCCGTCTCCTGGTTGCCTTCGCCCGTCACACGTGCAGCGGCGGCTGAGGTCAAGTTCATGGCACCTTCTACGAATCTACGATGCGCTCTGCTCTCCTGAAGTGTTGTCAATTAAATTATCTTTGCCTCGGTTTGTGCTTTCTGTTTGCCGTCACAGGTCGCAACCAGTTGCTCTAGTCTGCCCCTATTTTAATCTGCTTGGATGAAATTGCATTTCACAAATGAGCATTGTTTTATGCAGACTGAGAAAATTTATTTGCGGTAGTTCTCTACAGTAGTTGTATATGCATACTAATCATGTACTTGTACTTTAATCTTTGATTTCTCTGATAGCAGTATATTCCTTGTGAGAAGTGTTCTGTGTCATTGTGTTTGCTGCTGCATAGTGAAGAGTGCCTATGGAGCATTAATCTATGGTTCACACATTGCTTTACAAAATTTACTCATGTTACGAGCAGTGGAACACAGCAGGCCAGGAAAGGTTTAGGACAATTACGAGCAGTTACTACCAGGAGCTCATGGAATCATTGTAATTCCTCTTAACTCAGCCATTTGGAGCTTGCACAGATCTCAATCCTTGTGTGCTTTTGGTTTTTCACCCTTCATTGCAATGTGCTTTTGGTTCACACATTGCTTTACAATCATAGTATTTCTTCCCTTTGCTCCCTTTGCATTAAATCTGCTCAATTGATCAGATAGTGGTAGCACTTCAAGCTTAAGCTCTTCAACCAGACATGCGGTGAATGGACCTATTAGCGCTTGCAAATTTTATCTGCTGTTTTTAGTCTTGACCATACCTGTAGTTGCTAGCTGTACATATTTGTTGATTATTTCGGTTGTTTTGTGAATCCTTTTTTTTCTATGTTAATAGAGCAATTGTACATTATTTCAGGAATTTAAACTCAATCCTTGCGCAAAGGTCTTCTCTCCATATTTTGCAAGTTCTAGGCAAGTACTTGCTGCTCCGACGGCCCCTGTTGACACATACTACATTTCACACGCTGCCCCTGAAGTACCAATGGGCGTACCTGTATACGAGCCAAAGTCTGTGTCAGGCGTTTCACCTCTATCCAACAAGGTTCATTGTAGTAACCTGTCTCCTGCAAACTATGCCATTTCACCTCAATATGTTCAGTCAGTAAGACTTTGATCTATTCTTGTGTGCTTTTGGTTTTTCACCCTTCATTTTATTCTATAGTATTCCCTTGATATTGAAAAAGGAAATATTGGATAGCAACATCTAACATGCCTCCTATAGTTCAAGTTGATAACTTGCTGCACAAGGGTTACTCCATTATTATTTGTTCTGTATTTGAGCTCCAGGACTTTACTCCTATGTGCTTTGCAATGGAGCTATGCAAGCCATTCTTGTTTGTTAGCTGGCTAATTTACCTTTTCTGTTGGCCTAAATGAGTAAATTGAAATTGTAAACCTTCGTTCACGTCAACTTACAGCTTAGCACAGCAACTTTGATTTCATTCTGATGCACTAGAAATATATGTCTAGATTAGCATCATCGGTCTCCAAATTTTATGCCTTGGCTTATGAATGTGTCCTTATGAATGCTTGGTCCCTGACATTAGTGGTTCTAAGAGTGTAAGCTCTCTGCTTTTCTGAACTCTGAACATACATTCGAGGTTAAGGAATTCAACCCCGTTAATGGTTCTTATTTATTGTAGGTACATCTCAGCAATGTGACAAGTGTTTGGATTGTGCTAAAGCTGCAGTGCCAGAGCTGCAAGCACTACTTACAGCTCCTGATCAAGGTACTGTCTCACTTCTTCTATGCTAAACATGTTGTTGAATCAAGTATATCTCAATATTTCCTGGATCTGTGTCGCAATGGTGCTTATCGTTTCATGGCTTAGTGGGATCTCTTTGGTGAAAGGGAACCCTTGTTGACTTTTGTGGTACCTTTATACATGCAGAGTCTTCACCAAACACATATGTTGGTGAATATGTGTTCGGTGATTCAGAACAGTTGGCATATCCTTTATAGGTGCTCAGGGAAACAAGGTTTCACCATTCAAAAATTGACATACAGTTTATAATAATAACACGTGTGATGCTTTTCATATTTGTTTCTTCATGATGTATGTGAATATGCGTGAATCGTCTTACAGTTCAATGGTCAGCCATGGAACTTTTTCGCATTTATAATTGCTTTGGCATTTATAATTGCTTTGTCACCTCACAGTATAACTTGGGTCATTTAACTTTTCACTCCTTTGCAGGTGCTCTTCCAAGAACATAGAGACAGATGCTATCTTTCATGGAGTGACGAGGAAACAAGGTTTTACCCTTCTATAGGATTATTAAGTGTTTTTTTTGTCTTTGTCCTCATCAGGGACATTGGTTGTAGCTAAACAATGGCTCATGAAACACATTTTATGTATATATAACATGTATCTGAAAAGTTTGTAAAGAACTGATTATTGAAATGGTGATACATGTCTGATGTGTATATATGTATATATAGTATCATTGTAATTTTTTTTTTGTTTTCTGAAATAGTTATCAGTGACGCGTATTGGTCGGACGCGTCGCAGATAAGCATTATCAGTGACGCGTGTTGGCCGGACGCGTCGCAGATAAGCGTTATCAGTGACGCGTTGCCGGCGTCACAGATAAGCGTTATCAGTGACGCGTATTGGCTGGACGCGTCACAGATAAACGTTATCTGTGATGCGTATTGGCTGGACGCGTCACAGATAAGTATTATCGGTGACACGTATTGGCTGGACATGTTACAAATAAGCGTTATTAGTGACGCGTGTTTACGCGTCACAGATGTACCCTTATCTCTGACGCAACATCAGTGGCGCGTGCTTTATGTGTCACTGATGACCATCTACACGCGTCACAAATAACGAATTCTGGCATAGTTTGTCATGAACTCCCAGTTTCTTTCAGTTGTAGAGAGGGAATAGACATGTGACGACATTTGTCTACTGTGATTAGGATGCGAGGTGTGTGTAATGACTTCAAAATTTGTGTGTTGTGTATTAAATACAAAGGTTGTTGCATTGAGTCCCATAATTCCTTATGAAATCATGAAATGACCAAGAGAGAGGATAAATTGGTTCTCTATAAAATTAACAATCCAAGCAACTAAGACAAAGACCACAAATTGGCTCTTCTAAAAATTTTAAAAACAAGAAATGTACTAATTATGATCAATTAACCCGTGCACCTAGATGGTTGTGTGTCAATTCCAAGTTTCTAACGCGCAAAGGATTTGGTAGACGTTCCTTTCTCCCACTCCCGTTGAGCATCTCTTGCGGCTATGGACTCCAACGCATTCCATACCACCCTCAATCTGTGCCCCATTCACTGGGCGGGTGGGCTGTCCGACGACAATTGTCCCTCCAGTACGTCCACTGCCGGTGGACACCCCCTCGAGTGAGGTCAGCTAAGTGCCGTCTTGACAACTTCACCAACGAAGTGACAAATAAGAGGACTCCCATATTATTCATGAACCTCCAAAGCAGCCTCCTCCTAAGCCAATGTTGTTGTGGTGAAGCAATTTGGCGGCTCAGCCCCTCTCTCGTGTGTACCCACTTCCAAGCGAGGGGAAATGTTGCTCATGCAGTGTATCGGCTTCATCAAGGGTCGATGACAAGCTCTTCGGTGGCGACCAAACGGTGGCTGATGTCGAAGCACTGAACAAGCTCTTTCCTGTTGTTCGGCCACGAAGACGCAAGGCCACCACCTCCTGGGTTGCACCATTACATCAGTATTGGTTGTTCATTTTATGTAATATCGACCTAGAGACCTTTCTGCTAGGATTCATGGGTCTAGCTATGGCTTTGTTACAATTGACCTCCTTCAGCTTAGAAGTGTGTTGTATGTTTGTCTAAACTCTTCTAGCTAATACAATGATACACAAATCTTTTGCGTATTCGAGAAAAAAAAGAACATTGCAAGATATCTCATAAAGCAAGTGCTAAATATAAGAGAGGAAACAAGGAACCTAAATTTTTAGGAGTTGGAAATTTTCACTAGTACTGATAGCGCACTCGAGAGGTTATCACTCCTGCTTAGTCTATATCAAGAGATCAAGTGCTCTGTGTAGTAGGGAACATTACAGAAGTTACTTTTATAATAACCACACCGAAGTGGGGCCGTTACCACCTCAATCGCAAGGTTTTAATAAATAGATACCTTCAGAAGCGGGCCAAAGTACTATTGTTTTCGATGTGCTAGGATACTCGCCTCTATAGTTTTTGCATGCTCACATGTCATCCGGTGTTCACTTCATCATGTAGAATTAACTGAACGACTAGCTCTTAGACATTTTTATATGTGTTCACTATCTCTTTGTGAGCTCTCGTTGACCAGCTAGAACAATGTTGATTACACATATCTTATAGGTTCTTAGTAGTTTCTTGTCTTAAGATTAGATCAAGTAAAGATTGAAGACTTGTTAGTCTTGGTTTTTACTAGCTCCTTCTAGATGTCTCAGCGGTGATCTGTATGACCTTCCTTTGGAGGATCATATTGGATGGTCCAAGTGCTTTTGAGCTTAATAGTTTGAGAACTGCCAATCAACAATGCAAAATGGATACCCTAACTTACTAATGATACACTTTGAGGATGCACCAACATGGATTAGGGGGTATGGCAAAACCCAGTACAAGATGGAAAAAATTTCTCTTGTCCACTTACTTCTAGTATTTACTTACATTATAATCTTGCCTGCTTAGTGACTGTTTGTTCTTGAAAGTTATCTAGTGACAGCCGGCAACTGACAACAAGGGTTGTTATTGAAGTATTTATGCCCCTTTGTTAAGAGGTCTTAACATTTCCACATTTAAGGACAAATCTGTTAGTGTGCCATTGAATAAGGGGCACGCTGGCGCTCGGATGTCCTATACATATGATGCGCGCCCCAAATTCACAAACACGCAAAACAAGGCCGCCCAAGTGACACACACACACACGCGCGCCTCAGACACGTGCATGGATCCTCACCCCCTCCCCCATCCCTGGCACCAATCTCGCAGGAACCTAGCATCTCCGGCCACCTCCAGCTCGCCCGTCAACCCCCACCTTGTTGGAACACCTAAATGAAACAAGAAAAATATATGAACCGCAGCATGGGAAAAATCTACCTACAACAAAAAGAGACAAAAAACTAATGCAAACATTAGAAACATCTAATGCAACAATAAAAACATATGATCTGCAACATCAGAAGAAATCAACTGCAACAAATGGAAAACATCTACTACATCAATAACAAAACAACCACTACAGACAATGAAAAACATCAACTGCAACACATGAAAACCGTATGTTGAAAAAAACTCAGAAAAAGGAGGACAGGCCTGGGACGGCATCCGGGCTCCCTATCGTCATCAAGTGCCTCCATCCGCCGTAGCACACGTGGATCCTTCCCCTTGGAACCACACCACCTGAGATGCTACAGATCCACCGCCGAGGGGTAGCCCCGTCGCCTCGGATCTGGCCCATGGAGTCGAGGTTCTCGCCGGGTCTAGATTCCCCAGATGCCCACAGCCGCTGCACTGCCCAGGGCTGGAAGAGGCCCTTTCCGTCATTACTCTGCCGTTGACATCGGAGCTCAGGGCAGGGAAGGCGTGGAGAAGGCGTAACGCAGAACTCGAGGCCAGCGTGCTCGCCCCTATGATGGGCGGTTCTATGCGCCGTCCGCGCTCGGGCGATGCGGCTTGCTCTCGCTGTTCATCGGCGAGGAGTAGAGGATTAGGACAGGGGAGCATATATATAGGTGGACAGGGCTCCACCGGTATGTAACCACATACATGCATGCCCGCGTACCACCCGAGGGTGTGGAGACAGCAACCTATGCTTGGAAGAGCGAGCGGGGTCGACGGAGGAGGACCGGGGAGGTGCGACGCCGCGTGAGTTGGAAGGCGGGGTGCCAGGCTCACTAGCTAGGATTCGTAGCCTCGTCGGCCGCTCTGCCGGGATGGGCAGCCGAGCTCGCGGAGGCGAAACACAAAAGGGGAGTGGAGGGGCCGGATAGAGTGGGAGAAATTAGCAGCGGCATGCGGAGTAAATGAAACGAGCAGCCAGCAGGTGCAGTAAATGAAATGAGTGGCCAGCAAGTGTAGTAGATGAAATGAGTGTGGGAGGCGGGCGACACGTCGGTCCACTCGTCGCGTGAGCCCGTCCGATGGGGTAGGACGCCTGAAGCCCAACATTACCGATTGAATAATTATATGGCTTCATGTGCTGACTATAGTAAGGTGTTTGTGTAGGATTAGCCATCCATGCAAGTGGGGTTGAAGTAATTGATTTATTAGCAGGCTATGGTTGTTGCATTGAAGTTTTTTGGAGACCGCTCCTCCCTCCGGTCCTTGTTACATCCGATCCCTACATGATGTTTGTGATATGGCCTCGATGTTTTATAGCCTTGTTGTGAGGAGGGAACTGTTTGTTGCTAACTTGATAAGAACATCTCCAGCAGTTTGGCAAATTGACTTGACATCTATGAAATTTTAGCAAAAGATAAAAAAATAGGCTCCAACAGTTTGTCAAATAGACTTGGCATTCTTGTTCACTTGGCATTTAGAGGCTCTCCACGTGCATATATGCGCGCGCGGCGTCACTTGGCATCGGGGTATTTGGCTTCTTTCCTGAATTATCTCTAAAAGTCTGCTGGCTGCTGGTGCTGTCCCCTCTGTTGCCTACTGCCGCTGACCGGTCATGATGAGAAGTGCTGCTGCTATCTCAAAAGAACATGAACGAGAGATGTGACACGGCATATTCATCCATCCATCTAGTATTAAAAAATAGAGTAAAACTGTCGTACATGTCCATCCATCGGCCACCCTCATGCATATCTACGCCTCCAATAAAAGAATGACACGGCATAGAGAAATCACGATTAAATATAAAGATCATATGTAGCTAATAGAATTTTGTTCATCCCAATTAAATATAATGTGAAACACAAAAGGCGCCGGAACAGTGGTGGGTCTCTTTTTTTCATTTTGCCAAGTCTAAAATAGCAAATTATTGGAGAAGGTCTGTTTTTTTACTTGCCATATGGTTTTGGGACTTGGCAAATCACAATATTTGCCAAGTATAATTTGCCAAACTCCTGGAGATGGATGCTAAAGGCACATGTAGACAAACATACCCCATATCTATATATTAGCATCTACAACCTCTAGCATCCAAGTTTAATCATAATATTCATCATTATTAAATACAGTCTAGTAAGTCCCACACGGGCAGAAAGAAGGTGGCGGCGGGGTTCCTTCCTCCTCCACAGCAGATCCGCGTGGTCAGCGAGGAGGCCGTCGGCCATGGCATCACCGGCGCCAGCTTTGGTGGCTGGCGGTGGATCCAGTGCATTGGAGGCCAAATCCCTCGTCCTGGGGCTGGATCCGTGCAGGATCTGGCGTCCTGGGTCTAGATGTGTGAGGTGCTCAACCGGAGGCGGGCTGCTCTTTGTGACGGCGTCAAGCAGGCCTGCACGTCTTGCGACCGCAGCACCCAGGTGCTGGCCTTCGGTGACGAGGAAATGGCGGCTCCCAGAGGCTGTGCAGGGCGCAGGGGGCAACGGCTCGCAGAGGCCCGTGTAGGCGCGGGGGGCAGCGGTTGGGTTCCCTCCCTCTCTGCTTGCCCCCTCCTTCTTGATGGTGGCCACTTTGTGGCGGTGGCTGGGGCTCCTGCTGGTGCTAGAGGGTGGTCCTTGTCTATGGCGTCCCTCCCCATGACCTTGACTGTCGTCGCGGGGCGGTCGTCGTGAGGATGGAGGCCTTGGCGTCCACGGGGGTGCTAGTCCAGGACCGTGTCCCAGACCTGGTACCTTCAGGGCAGGGTCGGTGCCCAATCATGTTGGGGGCTCATGCCCGGTTGGTGCTGCCAGCAATGACAGCATCGACAGCGGCGGGAGCTCGGCCGGCGGTGGCGGCCGACGATGGCTATGGCGTGCGGCTGGTGGACGTGCACGGCGGTGGGAGGCCGGTTTTCGGCTATGTGGTCTGGTCGGGAGGGTGCTGGCGCAGCTATGCGGCTGCTAGCGTGGCTAGTGCGTCGACCCTTCGGTGAGGCGGGGACCTTCCAGCAACGATTGTGGTGCCTGGCGGGGACCCGGCATCTTGACAAATGTTTGTGTTGTGGGTTCTTTGGGCAAAGGCCTGGCGACGACAACATCTGGGGGTGTCATTGCCCCTGTTGAGGGTGCCACGTCCCCAGCACTCCCCACGGGTGAAAACCCAATCCGAACTTGAACTTCATAACCTTCTTGAAGGCATCGTCGTGGAATTTGACTTGATCGGGATGTCTCGTGGTGGCAGAGTTATTTGGTTCGTCGTTTTTCGCTGTTGTGTTGCGTAGGTGGAGTAGTCTGTTGGTAGTTGCTAAATTATTGTACCAAAGCAGAGTGGACCTGTGAGTGGTGCACCCTCCTTAGTTGCTTGTTCCTAGTGGAGTCGGTTGAGTGGTGCATCCTCTAAGTCTTATGGTATTTGGGCCCAGTTTCCATTCAAAAAACTGGGCGGGCACTTGTCTTTTTTTTTCTTTTATTCGTCTAACAGAAATCGCGGCAAAACTTTTGCCATCGTTTCTTAAAAAAATTATATAATAGATTTATTCATTTGATGTTAGGTGTGATTGTTATTGTGGGCCCATGCTAACACGTCTCACTGCCTTCCAAATGGGTAGTCACTACTAGTGTTCAACCTATCATTACACCATGGGACCGCGCCAGGGGCTAGTTAAACTGGTTGACCAATTTAGCAAAAATAATTCAAAATTATGCAAATTTGACTATACTTTGGAAGTTAAACGAAAATCTCATTTGGACAAAAAAAAAAAGTAGAGCTACAAAAAAAATTACCTCGAGGTTCTCGGCGAATATCAGCTCAATTTTGAACCCTCACTACGCTCCCTCTCAGCTTGCTCTGTTGCTCTCCTGGATTCTGGTATCGAATTGTTCCAAAGATAGTTTCTTGCTGGCTTCAAGCTAGCAGGAAATTCAGCTGCCAACCTATTTTCTGTTCCCATCTTCTGTGCGTGTCTTTCTCATAATAAATTCTCACATTGAATGAGAAGGTCACTGGATGTGAATTGTCATGGGCCCTATATACGAGCAAATCATACGGGACCTGGTGTCAAATTCTTGGTTGAACAACAAGCATACAAATACAAGACAAAAAAAAAAGAAAAAAAAACTCTGATCACTTGGCGGCGAAAAGCTCGTCCATGTCCTCCAAGCTCCGCCCACTAGTCTCCGGCAGCATCAAGTACACGAACACGAACGCGGCCACCGCCACACCGGCATACAGGAAGAAGCACCCGGGCATGGTGATCCAGTCGGCGAGCGAGATGAACGTCATGGTCACCAGCGCACACGTCACCCGGTTCACGGCCGTGCCAAGGCTGGTGCCCTGCGCGCGCAGCCGCAGCGGGATGATCTCCGAGCTGTACGCCGGCGCCAGCGGCCCGAACCCCACCGAGAATGCCGCCACGAAGGCCAGCACCGCCGCCACGCACGCCGACGTCCTTGCCGTTGACGTGGCGCCGCCGCCAGCGCCGACGCAGAGCGTCAGGCCCACACAGGTCAGCGTCACGGCAACGCCGGCGGCGCTGGCAAGGAGAAGCGGGCGCCGGCCGACGCGGTCGGAGAAGAGAGTCGCCACGAAGATAAAGCATGTCTTGACTACTCCCACGGCGATGGTGGCGCCGAGGATGGCGCTGTTCGACGACATGCCGGACTTCTGGAACACCAGCGGGCTGTACAGCACGATGGCGTCGATGCCGGTGGCTTGCTGGAAGAACAGGACACCCATCACGCAGACGAGGATCCGGCGCACGCTCTTCGTTGGCCGCAACAGCATCTCCTTCCACACGCCGCCGCCGCTGCTGCCGGATGATTGCGGCACCTCGACGGCTTGCTTGATCTCCTGGATGCGGAGCTCGGCCTCTGCTGTGGTGTCCGAGGTGCGCACGAGCACGGTGCGTGCCTCGTCGTAGCGCCCGCGCATCATCAGCCACCGCGGCGACTCCGGCATGGCCAGCACCCCCGCGGCGAGGAACACCGGTGGGAGCGCGCCGACGGCGAACATGACGCGCCAGCCGACGTGCACTGGCAGGCCGGCGAACGCGTAGTTCGACACGTAGCTGAGCAAGATGCCGACGTTGATAAACATCTGCACGATCGAGGAGCACACGTACGTACGTGAATCAGACGAACATCTGAAAACAGGAACCACATTGATGCAGGCATATACTATATACGTACGTCTAGCAAGGACGAGAGGACGCCGCGGGTGGACGCCGGCGAGATCTCGGCGTTGTACACGGGCGCGACGACGCGGGCGAAGCCAACGCCGACGCTGGTGACGAAGCGTGCCGCCACGAGCGCGGCGTAGCTGGCGCCGGCGGACATGGCGAGCGCGCCTGCCATGAGGAAGGCGTTGGCGAGCACGAGCGTGCCACGGCGGCCCAGGAGGTCGGCCGCCCACCCGGCGCCGAGGATGGACACGAGCATGAACAGGTTCATGGACCCCGTGAGCACCTCGATCTGCACGTTGGAGAGGCCTATGTCCTCCCGGATGAACAGCTGCGCGCCGCTCATCAGCGCGAGATCTGCGAGCACGCAGAGCACTCACCAAAGTCACCATGGCATCGATCGAACACATGCATGCACGGCTAGCACTACGAGATGGTTGAATGGTATCATATATGACGTACTGTAGCCCATGAGGATTGTGGTCATGGAGGCGAGCATGGCGCAGACGAAGGCGAACCTGTTCCGGCGTGGTGGGTCGACGGTGAGGGGAGCTGATGAGGGGAGCAGCGGCATCGCTGTCTCGTCCGCCATGGCTTTGCTTTCGTTGCTCGTCGTCAATGTTGTGCTGTGCGTGGGATGCAAATAAATGCAACGTATAAATCGTAGCTGCCAGCATGATGTGGATATATTCCAGTGTATGCGTGAACCATTCCCTTTTCCAATAAAAAAATTGTATGCGTGAACTAGCAAGCTAGCTCTGTGGGATATATATATATAAGGCCATGTTTAGTTCCCCAATTCCTCATCCCAAATTCACTATGCAAAAAGAAGATTCCCCATCACATCAAAATATCGGCTAATGCATGGAGTACTAAATGTAGATGAAATCAAAAACTAATTGCACAGTTTT
>DXKC01022388.1:0-10651 GCA_031170775.1 Cymbopogon citratus
TTGTGTTTGATTGCTAGGACGGCCCGGCCGACGGCCGTAGGACCTCCGGGTGTGCTTACCCAAGCGCATCGTTGTATGTTTCTCCTATTCTTCTTAATACAATGATACGCAAATCTTTTGCGTATTCGAGAAAAAAAAAGTCAGTAGTCTAAGGCCTTGTTTGATTCCGATTAGGGGCTAAATTTTAGTCCCAAATAGTCCCTAAGTTACCAAACATAGGGACTAAAAGAGGGACTAGTAGTCCGAACATGTTTTTTCGGTGCATACATGCTCAGCATGTGTTATCTAGACCGTCCACGTAGTGTATCCATGTATATGTCATTCAAAATAGTAGTGTAGTAGCATACTGGTAGAGTGCATTACACACTAGGTAGAGTTCATAGCATGAGTCTCAAAGCAGTTGTGGATGGTGTGTAGATAGCACATGCTAAGCATGTGCATGCTACAATACATATTCGCTAGTAGTCCCTTGTCCACTATTCTCTTAAGAGGTGCTAATTGGGACTAGCGGTCCCTGTGTAGTCCCTAGTCCTAGGAACCAAACAGGCCTTAAAAATGGCCAAAAGGGCTTAAACATTTGTTGAGCTGAGTACAGACAGCTACAGAATTTCAATACTGTATATTCTATTGAGTTAGACACAGGCTGTTCCTACAAAAGAAATCCTAGGACCTGCTGCTTATGAGGGCATGTTTGGATGAGGGGAAGTGGATTTGGACTAGTCCCTGCTACCCAGTCGGCTCTAGTTCTGCTGTCTATTTGACAGCATAATGGTATGCAAGTTTCATGTTCTTTCCATTGTTAGTTCTGTGTTTACTAACGTGTAACATCAGTTCATGACTTTTTATTAATTGCAACATCGAAAATTTTTCACTTGTTGTTTCTTCAATTCATTCAGTTATAAGTAGTGTTATCACATTGGCACATCAGTTCATGACTTCTTATTAATTGCAACCTTTAATATTTTCAATTGTTGTATCTTCAATTCATTCACTAATAAGTAGTATAAAACTAGTAACTATTAAGTACAGAAATTTCTGAGATCAGGGCAAGCCGACTGCATTTTCCCCTTGGACTTCGGCTAGATCTAGAGCATTTTCTTTTCTTTTGGACTTTGGCGAGCTATGGATTTTCTTTGAGCAACCTATGCAGAGTAGAATGGTCAATTTGGCTATTTGCTATTGGCAACCAGAGAATATCCTTAACGCAGTGTGTGCCTGAGTATGATCAAATGCATCAAGGTGTCCTGCCGAACAAACTCTGTGTACTTTCTGATCAACTTGTTTTCGACATACTTGCCTTCTTGGTGCCTCCCTGGTGTTAACTAGGTTCTCTTACTAGTAGCACACATGTTTGGAAACAGGATTCTAATTTCTGAATAGTACACACTTTGTTGCCTTCCTGGTGCCAGTTTCACATTAGCACTGACCGTATTTGTAAATTCACTATCTGCAACACAGCCAACACTTTTTGATTAATGGCTTTTAGGATGATAAATGGTGAATTAGCCATTTGTTTACCTATTCTTGTTTCGTACACAAGCACACCAACTACTATCTGATTTGGTTCTGTTGCAGGCAATGGCCTAGAGGTTACTAGCGCTGGTGCAGGCAATGATAATTGAACAAAGATCATGATTTGGAGTGTACTTCTGTTTTATCGTGTAAGCTCATGTTTTTATTTATTTCTTATCTGTATCTGATGCTCCTTGGTTTCGTGTTGGCACCCATTGGAAACTGAGGAGCCAGTTGATGTGCTGTAGTATCGCATTTGTTTCTACTTTCTGTTCCTTTCTGGTTCTTGTGCATGCATATGAGTGCTAAATTGCTGATACCGTTTAACTTGTTTTATGTGGACTGGTTGCAGGCATACCTCAGCAAACACTACCTGCAAAATGCAATAGAAGCCCAATATGTTCCTGGGTCAAGCTTCGTCCCATAAAATAAATAAATCCGAAGCTCATCAAAGCTCTGCTCACACTGTTATATTTGGTTGAGACGAGGGCCTGCGTTCTTGCTGTATCTTCTCATCCAAAATGATTGTAATAATCCTAACAATGTCTAGTTAATAAAGATCTTGCTTTTCCCCCAAAAGTCAAAATGTTGTAAGATGTAAACATTGCTCTCTGTACGTGATTGGATTTACTGCATGGCAATTGGCAAATGAAGTCTGAATACGTTCCTTGTCATTCTCGTCTCAATGTTTCAGTTTCAGACCTGAAGCATCATTCGCCACTGAAAGTGGAGATAATTCGCAGTATGCTACCAAATGCTGGGAAATGCTCGATTCTGACACAAGAAATTTGGCAATGAGGCATATCATCACAATATCTCTTCTCGAGAAAAGCTCTCTAGTACTACTAATCAAAACATCAGTGTACAAATCTCAGGGCCATCATTACACTGCCTGGTCGTTCCGCTGGTCACCGGCGGGGCGTCAGTCGTCGGCGGTGGCGAGCTGGACCTTGAGCAGCTCGTCCTCGGGGATGACTTGGATGGTGCAGTCGGAGCGCGGGTAGGCGGCGCAGAGCAGCGCGTAGCCCTGCGCGACGACGTCGTCGCTGAGCATGCCGTCGCTCTGGTCCACCACCCCGGAGACGAGGCGCGCTGGGCACGTCATGCACACGCCGAGCTTGCAGTCGTGCGGCACGTCCAGGCCCTCGTCCAGCGCGCGGGACAGGATCGTCTCGTCCTCCTCCACCTCCACCACCCGCGACTCGCCGCCGTGCTCGATCGTCACCTTGTACGCCCGCGGCGGCTGCGCGGTGGTGGCGACGCGCGCCCCCGGTGGCCGCCGGCGCGGCAGATGGGCCGTGGGGAGCCGGACGCCGAGGTGAGTGGAGCGAGTCGGGGTCGGGGTGGCGAGGTGGAGCAGCGAAGCTGAAGCGGCGGCCATGGTGTGCGCCGTGCGCGTGCGCCGGAGGGTGTGACTGGGAGTGAGGGGCGTTTCGTGGCTGAGGATAAGGCTGTCTTCCCGTTTTTAATTTCTTTTTTTTTTTCCACGAGCCATCGAAATGCCCTGCCCTGTGTGTGTACAGCAGGTTACCAAACGCAGATACGGCTCCATCTTCCGGACGAGCCTTGTCGGCGAGGACCTGATCGTGTCTCTGGACCCGGAGCTGAGCACGCGCGTGCTGCAGGAGGAGGAGCGCGCCTTCCAGATATGGTACCCGCCGTCCTTCATGCGCGTCCTGGGCGCCGACAGCATCATCGCCGCGCCGGGTCCTCAGTCCTCTGCACCGCCACATCAGGGCGCTCGTGCTCCGCCTCTTCGGCCCCGAGAGCCTCCGTCTGGTCCTGCTCCGTGACGTGCAGCGTAGCGCGCGCGCCGAGCTGAGATCCTGGCTCCGGCTGCCCGACGTCGAGGTCAGGGCGGCCACATTGCTCCAGGGTATGCGTGCATCTGATCTCTCTGTCGACGCTGACAGTTCTAACAGTGTTCATCATCATGCTCACCACGTGTACTGCCTATCCGGCGCATTCGCAGATGATTTTTGGCGTGACGGCGAAGAAGCTGATCGGCCATGACGACGCGGCGTCGGAAGGGAGCTTGTGGAAGTGCTTCGACGCGTGCACCAGAGGGCTGCTGGCTTTCCCGCTCTGCGTTCCCGGCCATTTCCTCGCCACGTCGCGGTACCTCGTCCGCCTCCTTTTTCTTCTCGGGTTAAAAAAAAAAGAGTGAAATGCATAAACTTGTCTGGCTGTGTCAATTAGATTTATGGACTCTCAAAATACACATCTGACCCCCTAAACTTTTCTTTCATTCATCACAGACCCAATCTTGTCCGGACAGTGATTTTTGCATACGTGGCTTGCCAGCCCGGACAAGGTCGTCGCCCAAATATTTCTGGTAGTTACTCTCTGCAACTCAACTCCCTGCAGCTGCAGTTCACTAAACTTTGGAAAACAAATATCATCTCCAATAATAATCCAGTATCTATGATTCAGGTAATTGCTTGTATATATTTCTTTAAAATAAAAAAGAATCCAAATTGTTCACAGTACTTGATTGCTGAAATATCTCTATGGTTTCTACCTTGCCACTGAAATTCCGGGCTAACAAATTAAACCTAGTTGTCATGTTTCTTCTCTTTTAATGTATATATACTATGTGCTTACCGCTGTGTCACTATTAATTTTATCATTAAGCCATCACTATATTCACCAATGGCGGCTCTGTTTCTATGTTATGTGGGGAAAATTCTCGATTAGTTTATCATATGCATAGCAGTAAACAATGGAGCATGATCATTGGCAAGTTTACTCAATGGCTAGTTGAAAATGTTCTCTTTTTTCACGTATGTACACAAATTGACGTATATCCAGGATATTACATATCTTTCTAGCATTTTGCTATGTAATGTATTAATATAGATGAAAAATAAGCATTAATTTTTTTACTCGAATCATCTGATGTATGAAATGAGTAATTTGATGACACATTTACAAGAGTAGTGTTATTCTTTTCATTTAATATTCCTATGTCTTTAATTTGTAGATAATCTTTTCCATATTGATCTTGCTATAGCATTATGTCAATGAGTTATGGGAGTCATGCTGTAAGTGTGACATATGTGAGGGATTTTAAAGCATTTAATTTAATGTATACCGAGCCGTAGCTCAGTAGTCAGTAGGCGTACTGACTATTGGGGACCGAGTGGCAAGCCTCTGGTGGTGGAGAGGCCGATCGTGAGTTCGAAGCCTGGCTCGACTCATGGACCCATTTACAAATTCCTTCTAAATTTTTCCAGGAATAAACTAAGTGTACGTATATGAGTGAATTTGACTTGGATTTAAGGAGGATTTGAAAGATGGGTGATTGGTTAATTCAGGGGGTGGTCAAAGAGATTATTTGGTGGAGAGGGACAAGGAAAGTATTATTCAGTGCCAACTAAATTCTAGAGCAAGCAAAACATACAATCAGTCAAGCACTTCGTTACTCAAACATTCTACCCTAAACGCATATGCTGAATTTTATTTCAATGTTTTGGAAAACATTTTTAAAGGTGGGTTTGCATGAAAATAAATATTCAAGTTTTAATTTGTAGCAAAGTTTTAAAAAGTTCAAGTTTTTAATGATTTTTAGAATGATGCAAAAACACGAATGTTATAGATAATCTATTATGCGAGCATTGAGGTTTTATGCTTCCATGTCTTGCTAAAGTGCCTAGGGCACACTCATTAATGTCAAACAAATTGTCAACAGTATTACTACATCTCACTATAATCTTAGTCTTATCAGTAGTATCTCCATCATATAATCCTCCATGATTTCACTGTTTGCCTTAGTGTACTATAAATTCACTATATTAGCATTGCTTAGACAATTTAAAATTTGAATTTCAAAATATGAGAACTTCAAACAACAATGACTTCAAATTAAAAAGTGGTAAATATAAGCCATATGACACTAAAAATATGTAAAATTGGCTGTAGGACACACAGAGCAAAAATTTCTTTGTTGTAGGACACTATTTTTTTTGTTGCATGACACTATTTTCTTTGCTGTAGGACACTGCGGTGTCCCACGGCTAATTTTACATATTTGTAGTGTCCCACATCAAATTTTGCCTAAATATAAAGGTTGTATAAATAATCAATATCCACAACTTTAATTTTGGTCATTTCTCCATCCAAGTTTGTTTTTTAATTCAATAGTGACGGTATATAAATTTTGTCAGAGAGTCTAGGCCTGAGGTTGGACTTTATGAGAACCGAAGTCTGGTTATTGTAATCTATGACGGAAAAAAATCTGCCACAAAAAACTATCACGGATTAACACTATTATTGTAGTGAGCACTAGAGATTTCAAATATAGATTTGCGCGTAATCATGTTTAATCTCTCATCACAATGTTTTTTTCCATAATACAATGTCGCCTATCACAATCATAAATATATGTGTGCTACAGGGAGATGTAGATGATGTTTATATAAAATGGTAACCATTTAATTATATACTTTACATGCTCATTTATACGCATTGTAGGGTTAGGAACCGGCAGTAATAGACGAGGCACACCACGATGTCCATAGTGCCGGACCTAATTCTAGTAGTGATAAAAGGATTTGGAGCAATGACATGACATAGTAGAATCCAAAGTAGGTGGCATTCCAAAGGTCACAAATAGGTGCAATCAAATGAAAATAACACACAACTCCCTTAGCATCATCAATTTCAATACATTATTTAGATGTACTGCTACTAAAGGTTTTAAGACCAGAGCTACAGATAGATTTATAGATTATGCAGATGGCGATGGACTAGGCGGGCAAATGGGATCACAATTAGGGCACACGGCCCGACAGTCATCCAACTTGTAGTAACATAATTGACGTGGTTTTTGCGTCAAGCAACAATAGCAATCTTGTCCATTTGGACACGTACGCAAGATACAAAATTTTATTGACAATTTATTGGGATTTGTTGTTGTGTTGGTGAGGATATATGCCAGGCTCCTTTCATATCCAACACTGAGCTCCTGATGAGGATGAGCTGTTTGATCGCATATTCATGAAGTATATATATATATATATATATATGAGAATATGGATAAAACAACAAATACATGTATTTGTTGATAATAAAACACTTACATTGCACAGGTAATGCAAAGAGGAACAACATAAACATCAATGCCTCACACATGTTCCTCGAATTCATGTTGGATTGTGAATTATCTTTCCTAACGCACATCATACAATCATTGATCTAGGCATCTAGTAGCACATATATATACACAAAGTCACACATAGTGGCATGAGTATGGAAACTCATCACGTTTCCTATAAGGTTTGTAATTTTTTGTAGTACATTTCTACATTGTTAGTCTAAATGAGAGTTAATATTATTTTTATTTATTAAGCCCCTATATTGACAACTAGATTTGTCGCCCCTAGTGAAATCCACACCAGCTAGGTTCCTTAGTGCTCGAGAAAATTTCGGCTATGTGGATGCCAAATTTATGAATAAAGGCATATTTAGCACTACTCAATGTTATCTTTCCAATTTGCATCTATTCATAAGTTTGGCATCCCACAACCAGGATTTTCTCGAGCACCAGGGGAACCTAGTTTTCAATATAGGGACATAATAAATGGAATTAATATGAACTCCCGTTCCATCTAAAAAATAGGAGGGTATTATGAAAAATTACATGGTTAATTTTATTCTTCTTTGCCTAGTTTGACATGTCTAAATGAATGTTCTCATACTTTTATAATTCAGCCATACTAATACTAGTAAGCTAAAAAACTAATAGAATCTACCCACATGTATATGTCAGAGAGTGGACTAGGCACACCATTACCCTAACAACATTATTTGCTTGGACGAACAGAATGCGTAGGATGCGAGGCTTCAAATGGGGTTTACTCAGAATGAAATCAAATGAAGACCATGGCTTTGTATTAAGATTCAAACTTGAAGGATCGACGGCCCCTTTGGGAACGAGAGAATGAAGAACCGGAGAAGGCTTCACCCGGTGAGCCGATGATCATATCCTAGTAGTTTGTATGATGGGAAAATTGGTCTTTATGATTTCATTACTTATATTGAGGAGTCGTTTATTTTGAGACGGAGTCAAAGAATTGCGTTTATTTTGAATTCCGTCTAAAACAACGCAAACACAATTCTTTGACTTTTACGATTTCTGTTTGATTGTTTGTCTCATTAAAAAAATAATAAATATTATTTATTTTGTATGACTTATTTTATCGTTAAAGATATTTTCATACTGAGTTATTTATTTTATTATTTGCACAAAAAATAAATAAGACAAATGGTCAAATAGAAATCATAGAGATCAAAGAATTACGTTTTTTTGAAATACGGAGTATGTCGTGTATGTTTACGATACAAAGGAGTAACCTCTCCTCATGTTGCCCTAAACCTAGTTGAACACATTTTATTTGTCAATTTATTTATTACTGGATCATGCCCGTGTGTTGCAACGGAAGCCAAAACTTTGTTACGAGGTAACATGTCTTCTGGTTCGTCATGCTAGTTAGCAGGGTAGCCGAAACTTTATCATGAGGTGACATGTCTTACAGATCACCATGATCGCTAGCTGGGTTGGAGGCAGGGGGCGATCGTCATGCTAGCGGGGCTAGGAAGAAGGGAGCAGGAGAATCATAAGTAGAGTTGAGCTGTTGTAGACTGACACTAAAAACCAAATGAAATGAAAAGAGAGTCAAGCTGCTGCTAGACTATACACGCTGAAAAACAAAGACAGAGATCATGAGCTGTTGCTGGTGACTGAACAAATGGCAATCAAACCAATCTTGGTCGACTCCTTCCAAATATCAATTTCTCACAAATCAACAAGAAACCTATATGAAGATACAACACTAAAACAGTGTGTCTGATTTCCACAGAGAAAATGGGTCAATAACAAAAGAATTAGGTAGAGGTAACCAATCTAAATATTGGACATTCAAAAGCATCATTCCAAATTTCCAATCAAAGGGACAACCAAGCTGTGATAAATTTATTCCAGTCACCATTCACTAGAAGAAGCTTGTTCTAAAAAGATCAATAAAAAGAGCAAATAAAGTCATGACTCATGAGTTTACTGAATGACCATCATTTGCAGCTGCCAGTGTGATCATAGCAAGAGAAAAATAATTGCATGCTTGTGTCTTGAGGAAATGATGCACAGATCAATTTGAATTTCAGGTTACAGATCCTATATAATATATAGAAGCACGCTTCAAGGGATATATGAGTTGAATATCAGCAGGCTGCAAATTAAACTAAAGAGAAAGTGTTATACTCCTTCAATAATTTTTGTGTGCCTCAATGAACAGCAAGGCTTAAATTATAGCTACTTAACACAAAGTGAAATGACATAGCACCATTTGACAGAAAAATCATCAGGTTGTTATTTAACCCAAGGTAATTAGTACCAAACGTGCAGCAAAAGAAGATGCAGCAACGGCAGCAGATCAACAACTCTCTCCCTCTCCCTCTTCTCTGTGTGCCCTCAAGCAAGCAAACAAGCAGTTGTATCTTAATCCAAATGCATCTGCTCTCATCTATCTCTCCAGCTTATTTCCCCATTCTGCACCACCATGAGATACAGAAATTTGATTCTCGATGAACGATAGTATACTGCTTGTGCATTGCAAAGAAACCGAGATATTTGAAGTAAATACGACAACCACACTAAACACAAGAGATTGTCCTTTCAATTTCTACCAGCAAAAAATAGCTACTGAAGCCAACATTCCAATGTCTAGTTACACAGAGAATCAAACATTCACATATTTAGGCTATACCGAGCACAAAAACTAACATTCCAATTTCTAAGTGTGATCACTAACATAATTGAGATAATGGAAATATGCAGTGGGCTAGTGGCCAGATTGTGTCGTGAGTAAAAAAAAGGAGATATCCAAGGCGGAAGTAGGAGTGCATGAGAGCAACATTAGATCAAAGAAGATCAGGATGTCAGAATGTGCATAGTTGAGATGCACCAACAACAGCTGCGTCGTGGGCGCATCTCATTCAGGAATTCACACTGATGTGCCTCTCTCATTATGATTCAACCTGTAGTTTTGCATAAAAGAATTAAAGTTAAATAAGGTTGGATACAGATTTGGCTTTCTTAACAGCAATCAGCAAAGTAGAAAAACAGGAAGTCACACAATCGAGCACTTTTTATCATGGAACGAACACTCATGAATCATAGTGGCACATCAGATTGCATAGCTTTTATCAAAAAAAAAAAAAGAATTGTGCAGTTGACACCTGGCTAATTCAGTTTATATTGTTCACTGCTTGAGGCTACAGCTGATGCTCCATTCAGAAGAGTGAACCAAAATGAAACCCCTCAAATGCTACTCAGAAGTGCATTGGATTCAATGTTCAGTAGTTTGGTGCTCCCTAATACTAATACACAGAGTTTATATTCAAAAATTGTGCAGGTTGAATCAACACATTGAAATCTATTTTCTGTTGCCAATGACATAGAATTTGGTACGAAATTGACCAGAGAAGCATATCCTATTCAAATCATAGGCATAGAGCATTCAGTATTACAGAGTAATGTCTCTCACCTCGGATGTGGCGGCAGAGGGAGAGGAGGGTAGCCTGGAGGCCTGCGAGCACGCTGAGGGCAGTTGCGACGACCGCGGAGGGAGGCGCAGGGGCGGTGGCCGGCGCGGATGGGGACATCCGGGCGGTGCTGAGGGAGTCCTGGCATTGCAGGGCAGCGGGGTCGGGCACGTGAGCGCGACGACGGGCGCCCGGTCGGCGTTGAGGACGCCGGTGGGGGAGGGAAGCGGAGCCCAGTTTGCGTTTAGGGCGGTCGCCGGTGGAGCCAGCGATGGAGGAGTGCGGCGGGCGTTTGACACTAGCGGAGCTGCGGGGGAAAACTTCCAAGGAGAAGGGATGGGAAGTCGGGCGGAGCGATACTGCAGGGTAAGTTCCGCTCGCCTGTGGATGATTGTTTTTCCTGCGTTTTACTCCGTTGTAAATAAGATGATAAGATTAGTTGTAGAAGAGATAGAGATTGTGCGTGCCAATGCTTCGTATAGATATAAATTCCTTGTGCAAACGTTAGTGTAAACTATAGGTCACTACTGCTACTGTAAAAATTGGCCTAGCTTCAAGCTCACAACATGTTAGAAAATGGTATATATAAAGCATGCTT